>PVIR01001237.1:18325-108857 GCA_004026965.1 Petromus typicus | reverse complement strand
TAAAATAAAATAAATAAATAAATAAATAAAAATTAAAATTTAAAAATAGCTTTAAGAAGCAGAGATGACCAAAAGTAGAACGGGGGGCCAGAAGATAGCCTGTCAGGCTAGATACAGGCACATGGATGCTGGAAAGGGACTCAAGCCCCCATAGGTGTGACCGCCCAGATTCCCTCTATGTCTGAGATTCCTTTGCCCTCCTATGTCATGTCCAGTTCTGATTGAGACATCAGATGTCATCTTTCTGGGTTTGACAGTCACAGTTCAAACTTGTTTTTCCTTCTGGAGAAATATTATCAATAAGCAGAAAAGGACAGGAGAAATATTCACATAGCCTGGACACATAGGACAAGCACTAGACAGCAGCCAGGAAAGTCAGGGCTTTCAAATCATCAGCTGAGGGTCCAGCTACACAGGCCCTTCTCAGCTGACACCAGCTGACACTTGCTGTCCCCCTATCCCTGTACCTGGTTATGAGTTACAGATACTCTCCTGTTCCAGCACTCACTCACTGTATGACAAAGGCTTCCCAGGCCTCAGTGCCTTTCATCTCTACAATGAGAGTCATACTGACTTGCCCTGTCCACTGCTCGGGGGCTGCTGGCAGAGTTTCCCGGGAAGATAGGTAAGAAGGGACATGGCAGGTTAGAAACTGTCATTATCACAGCTGACAAGCCGCCACAGCTGCTGCCCAAGCCTAGGCTCTCTGGGATCTCTGCATGGCAGGGGCCAGAGATTTTTGGCCTGGAGAGAGGTGAACAGTCACGTTCTCTCCAAGGGGCTGTGCTGAGGGAGATGCCATGCCCTGCCTAGGCATGTAAAGGTGCCTACCCCTCTACACCATGTTAGCACCAGCACCATCTTCATACTTTAGTGTAGGGACCTTTTGCCTTCTCGCCTAGCCAAGAGCCTTCCAACTCCTCTCCACCATCCTCTTCATGCTAACATGCTGTTTGGAGTCTCCAGGCCTCTGCACAGACTGTCCCTGTCTGAAACTCCCTTCTCCTTGGGTCTAGGTTTCAGCATTTCTCCTCCAAAAAGCTTTCCTGCAGAGTCCCAAGGTCTTGCACTGGCCCCTCACTGGGTCGGTAACTCATGTTTACACATTACCGACCAGTTTTCTAAGACTATTTACTTTCCGTTTTTGCCTTTAGGCCTACCCTCCTGAGGTCAGACTGAGTGGCTGGCATCCCTGTGATTCCCTTGCTAGCCTGTAAGAACTGCCCTGATGAATGCCACCTGAAGCTTTTGAGGTAGGACCTCATATCCACCTTGTTCTGGAAGTCCTTGGGTCATACCATACAGAATCTGAGAAGCAACAGAACGAAGACGAGGTGCAGGATCAAACTAGATTACATGCATGCTCCTCCCGAACACCTCTGCAAGTACAGCATGGTGATTCAGGAGAGATCCTGAAAGACTGCTAACCACTCTCCTGTTCAGGGAGCCCTGCTCCCACAATAGCACAGGATTAGCCACACTCTTAAGAACTAGCTCAAGCTTAGTGGCTAATAATCACAGTTATCAGATATGTGCCATCTGCCAGGAACTGAAGGCTACTGCAATGGCCCACTCTGTCCAAGGTCCATATACTGCATCATACATTTGATCTTTACATGGAGATTTTTTTCCCATCTCCTTTTGTACTGCTAAAGAAAATGGAGGCTGAAGTTGTGGGATTTGCTCAGTGTCACCCAACAAGTCATGATCTCTCTCAGTGGTAGTGAACCTATGGCATATAAACCACAGAGGGCTGTTTTTGTCATTGAAAACTGTGAAATGTTCACCACTACTACCTGTTGAGTGCAAGTTACAGGTTTAAACCTCCAAAACCCAGACTTCATGGCACCCAGTCTCAGAAGCAGTAATACCACGTTGTTAGTAACACTGACACACACTCCTACAGAGATTAGAAGCTGTTGTTGAAAGACAAGTTTGCTTGCCTCTGGCAAGTAAAATGTGATTACAGTGCACTTTTACAAAGACCCTGACCCCAAGACAGCATGTTGAGGAGCACAAAGCAGACTTTACCTTGACAACTTCTACCCCTGTAGAAGGTACTCTGCCCTGATGTTTTTTGGCAGCAGACCTCCTAAGGTATCAGGCTTTTGGGACACTCACCTATTTCTACTCTCACAAAGAGAACTATGACATCACTACACTCTTGAACAGTCCCTTGCCCTCTAGGGTTACTGACCATTTACAAAAGTGGGGGATTATACTAGGTTGGTGATGGCACAGGTTCCAATGGGCATGTTACTTCTAGTTGATTAGCATTACCTGCATGTTGTGAGAAGGCTCAATGGGAGTGCTGTGATTGACTGATGCTGTCTGTTATGGGTTCCATATGAAGAATTACTGCAAGGTATCTGTTGTCCCTGAGGAACATGGTCACCATGAAAGTACTTCAGGACTTTATAGTTTTTGTTGTTTTGAGATAAGATCTTGTTATGTAGCCCAGGCTGGCTTTGAACTCAAGGTAGTCCTGCCTCAGCCTCCTAGATGTTGGAGTATACCACCATATTCTCAGGATTCTATTCTGGTTTTTGTTTTGTTTTGTGATACCAGGGATCGAACTTAAGCCCTTCAGCTTCATAGGTAGGCGTGGCACCACTAAATCCCCAGTTCCCAGGACTCTATTCTTGTGACACAGAATCTTGTTTCCCTACCCTGACCTTTACCCCTGTCCCCATTCTCTCCTGCAGGCTTGTCAACAATGGAACATCTCAATGTCTTAAATCCAGTAGGATGGAAAAAACAGAAAAAGCAACCAAGTGGTCCCCCCACCCCTGTCCACCATCTTTGGAAAAACTGACAAGGACCCTCAAAGAACTTAGAGCAAGGGTGGCTGGGTTTAAATTTTGCTACTGTGACCTTGGGAAAGTAACCTTCTGAGTTTCTATTTCTTCTATTAAATTACAATTAGGAGCTCTCACTTTCTTGCATTTAACCATTTCTTTTTTTTATTTTTTATTTTTTTTATTTTTAAGGTTTTTTGAGACAGGGTCTCACTTTTGTGGTTCAGGTGCATTTAACCATTTCTGAGCACTGACCTAGGATTCTCAAGGTTGCAAAGGGAAGTTCATTATCTGTCTTCTGGAAAATATTGCCCCATTTCCCAGAGGAGAAAGCTGGACTGAGAGAGGTACAAGGGCATGTAAGTAAGTACTCTGTGGCACTACAAAGTCCTTTAACATGTCTGGTGTAACAGTCTTAGCTTTGACAGAGTTCATTAGCCCCCAGATTAATCACTCTAAGAGTCCATTATTCAGAGACCTTTGCCTACTGCTTTTCAAATGTATATTCTTTTTTTTTTTTTTTAGGTTTTTTGAGACAGGGTCTCGCTTTGTGGTTTAGGCTGGCCCTGAGCTCAGCCTCCAACTCACATCACAGCAATCCTCCTGCCTCTGCCTCCCGAGTGCTGGGATTACAGGCGTGAGCTGCCACGCCCGGCACTGTAGTATGTGGTACTGGTTGCTGCTGGGCGTGAGTCTCCACACCCAGTATAGTATGTGGTTACCAGGGATTGAACCCGGGTCCTTGCGCTTGCAAGACAGGCGCCGGAACCACTGAGCTAAATCCCCGGCCCTCAAATGTATATTCTTAAAAGTGGGCTAGTCAATGAGATATCAGAGTAGTCCAATTCACAGAGCTTTCAGAGGCTAGCAGAGTAGAGAATGGGGAGTTGGTGTTTATTGTATGCAGTTTCTTCTGGGATGATATAAAGTTCTGGAGATAGAGATGGTGATGGGGGCTAAGCAACAAGAATATACTTAATGCCACTGACTGTACTTAAATGATAATTTTTTTTTTTAAGACAGGGTCTCACTTTTGTAGTTGAAGCTAGCCCTGAGTTCAGCCTTGAACTCACCTCATGGTAATCTTCCTGCCTCTGCCTCTGCCTCCCAAGTGCTGGGATTACAGGTGCGTATCTCCACACCCAGCACTATTGTATGTGGTTATAAGGATCAAATCCGGGACCTTGCACTTGCAAGGCAGGCGCCAGAACCACTGAGCTAAATCTCCAGCCCCCTTAAATGGAAAATTTTGTTATGTATATTTTACTAAAATATCCTAAAACTTCAAAATAAAAGAAGTATACTATAAACTTATTTATGATATACAAACAGAAAAAGTCATTTTAGTCCTATCACCCAAATGCAATTACTCATGCCAAAATTTTTTAATGACAATCATTTTGGAATGGCAACCTTTCTAAGAAAAAATAGTAACTTCTGTTTTGCTCTTGTTAAACAGAGGCAATGTAGTAAAAGAGAAATAACAACAGCGAACCAGAACTTCAAATCTTAAATAAGCTATGTGACTTTGGGCAAGTCAGTTTACTTGCCTGTTTTATTATCTCCAAACACCAATAAATGCAACCTGGCTCTCTCAGCAACAGGGTAAACTGTGTAGTATGTGAAAAGAAGTTAGCAGTAAGTACAGAATACCCAAGAAATCATTACCTAATGACTTATGAACATACACAGACTAGTAAGCATTTGGAAGTGCTGATACTAATTATAAAATAAAACCCTTTGCAGAATTTCACTATCACATCTTTTCTTTTAGGGGATAGTACTGGGGATTGAACCCTGGGCCTTCACACTGAGCTCCATACCCAGCTTATTTATTTATACACAGGGTCTCACTAAGTTCCCCAAGCACAAACTAAATTTGGCATCCTCTTGCCTCAGCCCCCCAGAGCTCTAGGATTACAGGTGTGGACCACCATCTGCTATCAACCTCTTATCATAGCAATGCACTTGGCTCCCAGAGGTGAGCATGCCTGCCTTGGACCTAACTAACTAGGCTTACTGACCATCCAGAGGTAACCAGTAGCTCTCCTCCCTTCTGCTGTATACAAACACTCTCACCTAAGTGACTTGCTGTTTCTCACCTCAGGCACTCGGGCTTGACTGGCCCCTGTTAATCCTCTAAGTCACCTTCCAAAGGAGCCCTCCCCAGGCTCTCTGCTGAGGTCCCTTGAAGAACCTACTTCTTTTCCTCAGACTCTTACTGTAATCAGTATCCTTCTTTACTTGGAGCTCAACCGGACTCTAATTTGGATAGATCAATTGTGTTCCCTGCTCTCCCTGGCACCCAGCATGGGCCATGGCACTGTGCATATATATATGATCAGCTGTTTGGACAGAGGAGGCGTGGTGAGGTGGGGTCTGAGGAGCCCCAATCCTCTCACAGGATATTCCCACACACTGTCACATGCCCTCTATGAAGAGGCTGCTGAGGCAGCAGCAGTGGCGGCAGCCATACCTCTACTACACAGACAAGCACCCTCCACCCCAGCCCGTGCCCGCCGCAGGCAGCAAACACCTTCTCACTGCTACCACACCCCCATCAGAGTAACAGCCACGTCATGAAGCATGGGAGGCTTGGGATGGCAAGAAAGTTTCAGCAGTCTGAAGCTATCAAATCTACTCCCAGCACACAATAACAATCTCCCCCAGGAGGAAACCATCCAGATGGAGTGAAGACCCTGCAGAGATGAACTACAGCTCTGGGTGTCCAGAAGACTCCTATCTTGGGAAGACTTCTGCTGATCCTGGCTGTCCTAACTCACGGACAACCTGCCCTTGCCATCCCTCAAAAACTCCATCTACATGAGCCTGCTCCAGTTAGAGGTTCTCTCCTCCCTAAAGCTTGCCTCAAGTCACTGCACATTCCCATCAGAACCCTCCACCTGGCCCAGTGAGGCTAACTCTTTCTCACCCTGGATGTCAGAGACAACAGCACTTTGTCACACCAGGGTTGCCTTGTTCATAACAGTCACTATGCTTGCTGCCTCACCCTCCTCTGTGTTGAGACCACAGTCAGGCTGTAGTGTCACCACTATTTGCAAGTGGGGAAAATGAGACAAGAGGTTAAACACCTAGCAAAGGTCTCACAGCTCTGAGTGACAGGTCAGGATATAAACCCATCAGTCTGACCCTAGAGCTGTGTTCTGAGTTGTGGGTCCACATGACTTTTGGGGAATGGGCTTCTCCTTGGTGGCCTCACTCAGCTGTATCCAGGTGGGCTTAAAAAATACTACCTTTCTGCTGGCCAAGAGACTACATGGTCACAGTGAGCTATCAATTCAGCTTTTGAACAATGGGCTTCCTGATCACCTACTGTGCTCATCGGGAAGATGAGATAGGTACTTTGGGGAGTAGACACCAGGTCTGTGCTTAGGGGCTTTGTGATTATGCAGAGAAAGAAAAGTACATAAAAATCTTATTTGTTGAAGCAACTGAATCGATTCCCTACCTACTTTGCCAAGTCTGAGCATTTTCTTTGAGGAAGAAAAGCACACAGAATAGGAAGTGGAGAACCTGGCTTAGTTAGAAAACAACTAGTCTTTGAAATACAGAGACTGACCCAGACCAAAGTTGGTATTGTGAGATTCTCACCAGCTTCCAGGAGCCAAAATGGATTCAACTGAGGAGGAGAGCTGGAAAGAGTTATGTTCTAGCAACTGATGGGGACCCTATAGGCCAGAGCAGGGGAGATCTGCCTAAAGTCAGTTATCAATTCAGAAACACAAAGATATGAGAAGCTGGGGGCTCCTGTTCTACTAGCCCTTGTCCTCTCTAAGACCCTGAGACTGGGAATGGGGACTAGGGGAAAAAGGCTCTGAAGGTGGGTAGGTCCTGAGAAGAAACTGCTGCGGTGGCCAGGGATTTAGCTCAATGGCATCATGCCTGAAAGGTCCCGAGTCCTTAGTACTGCAAAAAAAAAAGAAAAAAAACCAACTGCTATGGGTTGGGGTAGGTACCACTAGTGGTGGTGATGACCCAAGGCTGAAGAGTTTTCACAGTTTCACTGTGGAGATGGGTGTTCATATTTACCTTCAAAGAGAGTTAACTGTTCCCAGAAAGCTGGATTTAGGGCCAGAGTTTCTTTCCTAACCGAACACAGGCCCAAGAACAATTCAAAAGTCAATAGCTCCTGACCTGGGGGAGGCTGATTTCACCCAGGGAACTTGCCCTTTTGGCCTGCTCCTAGATGGCCTGGTCAGGACATCACCACCAATCTGCAGTCTGGCACCTCTCCAGGGAGTCCCACCAGGCCTAGCCAGGTCTCCAGAACAGGAGTGGAAGTGGGTAAGGAAGAGGCTTGCTCCCCTTCTAAAAAAGTCTGCTTAGCCTGGGTCCGTCCCTCAATGTTGTCCCCAACCCTGGACTGGCTCTGAAGCAGCTGCTTCCTGCTTTGCTGTTTTCTTTCACTTTGGTTTTTAAACCCAAAATGAAACTAAAGCACTAAAGCCTGGGACAATACGAGGAAGGCGGTAAGTGCTAAGAACTGAGAAGCTTGCTTTCTTTTTTTTTTTTTTTTTTTTTTTTTAGGTTTTTTGAGACAGGGTTTCGCTTTGCGGTTCAGGCTGGCCCTGAGCTCAGCCTCAAATTCACATCACAATCCTCCTGCCTCTGCCTCCCGAGTGCTGGGATTACAGGCGTGAGCCACCACGCCCGGCACTGTGGTATGTGGTACTGGCTGCTGCTGGGTGTGGGTCTCCACACCCAGTATTGTTATGTGGTTACCGGGGAATCGAACCCGGGCCCTTGCGCTTGCAAGACGGGTGCCGGAACCACTGAGCTAACTCCCTGGCCCGAGAAGCTTGCTTTCTAATCCCAAAAAGAGGGCAGGCTCACCAGGAAACTTGGGAGGAGGTCCATACCCTACCACTGTTTTCCTACTGAATTAATTATACTACTGACTTAAATACCAGACTTCCCCTTCTTTAACCAGGTCACCCTGCCATAGGGATGAAAAAAAGCCACACATACGACCCCCCAACCTAAGGGCCCATCTGTTGGCCTGTGGAAGGAGGCAAATCTGGTGGTGTTATAAACACCTTCCTCTCTCCCTGACTGCTTCTCCCCCACTACCACCTGAGCTCTTTTACCCTGCGAGGTCCTGGGGGTCCCAGCAAGCAGAACAAATTCAGGAAGCTACTTAGCACGATCCTAACTGTGCCTGGGCACATTGAAAGGTGGCACATGCTAACAGCTGCACTGAAATTCCCAGTCTGAGGTCTGACCAGGCTGTCTGCTAGGACTGACAGCAATCTACCCAGGGCAGGCCAAACTTCAGTCCTTCTGCCGACCACGATACCCATACAGTATCTAGCTAGAACCACTAGAACCTGTTTTACTATACTGCCGCTGGCTGGTTTTCCAAACCTTCCCAATAGCCCAAGGACAGGAGTAAGGACGATATGAGCCTCCTCACCATTCAGATAAGAAAAGCTGAGGCTCAGAGATGGGAGGGACACAGTGACCAAGCCAGCATGGGAATGCAGAAGCTCAGTAAATATTTGAATGAACTAACTCATTGGCTGGCCCAGCCGTTGCCAAACAGGTGCAGCACACTCTACACTCATGATACAGGACAGGGGAAAATCTTTCCCTGAAGCTCGTCCCCAATACATCCCAGCAACTCGGAACAGAACCCTCTCACCCCTAACGTGAGTTTCACTCCTGCTACGGCTCCAGCCTGTTTCTGGCCTTCATGGCTCACTTCTTTCCACCTACACCTTTCTCAGTTCAGACAGAAGCAACACTGGCCAGCTCCTTCCCTCTCTGGATCTTGCTCTGTCTATAAAACCAGGGGTTGGGTTACAATAATGATTTCTTACCCAAGTTAATGAAACTAAATCTGGGGGGTACAACTGGTATGTTTTAAAATATGTATTCATGTTCATAATAGAAAAGCCAATTAAAAAATATCTGACAAGATTTTAAGAGCACAGATTCTCAGAAACAGCATTTTCATTTGCTGGAAGGGCTCCTGTAGCCACTAATGCAAACACGCATGCAGACACATGGAGGTGCTCACTGTGTACTGTTTCCCTGGTGAGAGGACTTGACAAACAAGTGATAGTCTATCAACAGAAAGCCACGTGCTCATGCAAAAAATGAGGCCGTGAACTTGGACTTGTGTGTGCCTACAGAGAGTTAGCTACAACAGAAGACTTTGTAATATAGATGAGGACAGGATAAAAGATATGGGGGTACCACTGCTTGTATAATAAAAATGGATATTGCTGACGTAGTTGTCTTTGTAGCAGAGAACTTCTGGAAATAAATATCATGAGGTCCAGGTATCCAGGAGAGAGAGACACTAACATTTTTGGGGTACCTTATCTACCTTCCTTTCCCTCCTCCTTCCCTCCCCCTCCTCTCTCTCTCTCTCTCTCATTCGCTCACTCTCGTAGTACTGGGGATCAAACTTACAACCATGTGCTTACAAGGCAGGTAGCAGTGAAACTGAGCTAAATCCCTGGTCTGAGGAACCTTCTTTTCCAAACTTTGAATTTCGAGTAGAGGATACAGCTTAGTGATAAAGTACTACCCTACCACACATAATGCCCTGATTCATCCCCAGCATCAAAAATAGATAATAAAGTTTACATTTAAAAATCACATACATATTATTTTTAAATAAAATTTGATTTTTACATACTAAAAAATGTAAAAAGGAACACAGACACCTCCTACAGACCTTGGGTATCAGATTCCTAGGAAGCAGGACCCAGGCACTTAGATTGGAGATATCTCTAAAAGAGACAGCCTGTGTACTCCAGAGCTCTGTGGTGGAAGTGGGGGATATCAACAAGTTTGAAGATAAACTTGGCCTTCAATCACAGAAGGCTTTGAAACTGAACGCACACTGCTGGGTTTCTACCAGGAGTGACTAGGGAAATGAAACCAGGCTGGCAAAAGAAGGGGAAGAATATCTCCCTGAGTGTTGGTGAGTCCCTTCCTATCTAGGTTTGTTTCCCACTCACGGAAAGTGAGAGGATTAGGGGCCAGAGTTCCTTGCAGACTTGCTTAAGGCTTTCCTATTTAATATTAAATAAAGGAAGCTGAGAGGGTCCCCAGCTCAGCACATGGCCATAGGGCTCCACACCTGTGCAGACTGTAATCAATTATTTGGAGGCTGCAGAAAAGTTAGGCCAAGATCTTAGGCAGAACAGACCTTGGGCGAATTCCCTCTGGTGGGAAGGAGCAGATGGCCCTTTGCTAAGACGCCCTTCCTCACCTTCTTGTTAATAATTAAGACATTACTGCAAACCTCTTTTGTCATTTCTGAAGTTGTCTATAGAATCCTACACCATGGCTTGTTTTATCATGATGCTGCAGGCTAATGGTCTGGATCCACAGGCCTAAGCCAGAGAGATCTGCTGTGGAAAAAGTTCTGTGTGGAGACAGTAATCCTGGGGTATATCCTGGCTAGAACTCAATGATGGTGCAGACTTAGGGAAGTCAGAAACTATTTCTTCAAGCCTGCTCTGCCTGTCAGTATTCCCAGACTGGCTCACCACCAGGCATATAGCAGCACTCGGTCAGTGTGTATAAATGTGCAGCTCAGCCAGAGTGACCTTGTTCAAATCACTAAGACTGAACCCTGGTTTCCTCTTCTGAAAGAACCAATGTGCTGAAAACAAAACCAAAAAAATGAATACACATAAAGGAAGCAAATTTGGGAAAAGCATACGGCAAATAGTAATTGAATGGGTTAGTGCAATTGAAAGATACTGTATAGGGGACACCAGTTCACTATTTCAGGGCGTAGGCGACAGTTCTTAAGCTGTCTTTGTTCTAAAGGAACATAAAACTCCCCCTTCAAAGCCTTTAAGACCTTGATATGAAAAACATGGTTACAGTTACAACCATAGTCTGTACACAGCTGGGCTCAGAGAGTAGTTAATGGGGAGGAGGGAGGAATGGTGGAGGGCCTCGAGGTCGGGCCTGGCATGTGGCTGCTTTGCCTTATGGCCAAGTTCATCACATGTACTGCACACAGACAAGAGAATAGTTGGCTGGGAGGCCCTAGCCAAGCCATCAATCTTCTACTGTACATTAGAACTAACCAGTGCCACTTTCAATGGCCACTACCCAGTAAAGTATCAGTTCCCTCTGCTCCACGAGTATTCCTGGCTATAGCCCAGAAAAAATCAGACCAGGATTCCCTCACCTAATTGTTTTTTTGTGCTAATAAGCATTTGGGACAAGTCTCTTCCTGCCTTTGTGGGTGACTGAACCTCTTTGATGGGAGCCAGTTGAGGATATGCCCACTGTTGGACTGAACATACCAGGGGCACAGTTCTAGAGGCTTGCATATTCTGGGTGTAAACATGCTGATATGAATATCGCTAACTCCTTCCATTTTCCACCTTGAAGAGACATAAGCTGGCATTCAATCCCAACCTTCATGATCTTCAGAAAGCAGTTTTACAGGCTCTACATGTCCCCTGGTAAAGGGCAAGAAGACTCAGACCCCTGGAATCCTAACAGCAGGAGAGTACTTTTCAAGAAGCAGAGCTGAACTGTGGGAAGAGCCAGGGTTTGAAACAGGCAGTTCAGTTTAAGCGAAAATTTTCTATCTGTAAAACAGGGATGCTAAAATCACCTTCTTACACAGATTTTATGAGGGTGATGTGGAGGCCCTGGCACACACAAGGTACACAAAGAATATGCTCACACTGCCACTTCTTGCCCTGGTCCAGCAATACACATCTTTCCCTCTGGTCCATCAGGCTTTGGCGGGTGTTGTCAGGAAACACAAATCCTTTGCTCTTCCATCCAGCTCCTCCCACGCCCATGGGTCCCACCCAAACCTCACCCTCTTGTCTCATCTGGATGCTTGCAAAACCTCCTCTGTGTCATCATTTGTACTCATTTCAATCACACAGCTTGATTCATCTTCTTGAAAAAGTTCTTCTACCGTGCTACCCCTGCTCTAAAACCATCTGGGGTCCCCAGTGCCTCTGCTTTTCTGCCACTGTTCAATACCCTAAGATTTTCTAGAGCCCTGGCGTATCACGCAGCAAAATTAGCCTACTAAACACACGCTTACCTTCTAGCCCCTCCTCCACTTTTAACAAACCAGTTTCCAGAATGCCAGCTCCACCCTCTGCCTCGGCAATCCACCCCCCTCAAAAGGCTCTTGTTTCCTCTGGCTCACACTCACATCTTCCTTCTCAGACAATGCCTTTCCTCAGCAGACACTTAATTACAGACTGTCACACAGTCTCTCATAATTGTAGCCCTTGTCTCCTTAGTTGGACCATATGTTCCCAGGGCCAGAGGCCTTGTCTGTCTGTTCCTCCCTTTTCTCTCCCAGCCTGGCCCAGGGGGGAGGACAGGCTCCCAGTAAGAAAACGTTTCCCAGGCCCTACTCAGCTCTGAGGGGAGCTAGCTTCATCGATTGTTACTGCTTCCCTTGTCCTTTGACCGGAGTTCTGTTCTTCACCTAGTTATAAGGCCTGAAATACAGGGTTGAGGGAGCACCAGGAGTAGATGAGGGAGGCTGTGACTCCATCCTGGCCCTGGCAAGGTCTTGCTCTAGGATCCTAGGCACCTCCTTACCCTTAACCAGGCCTGCGACCTCACTGTGAAACAAGTAAGGAAGCATCCTTCAGCTCTAGAATTTGGATTGTTTTTAAAGCAGCCTTGGTTTCCAAGACTGGGTGGATAACACAGATGATTCCAACTCTAGCTCAATATGGAAAGCCAAGTCACAACCAGGAGTGGGAAACCTGGGCACCGAAGAGGTATTCACATCGCACACCTCATCAACCTCATTAAATTCTTGTTGACGATCAGATTTCATTCCTGCTCAGGTGTTTGATTCCACAGCCCTCATACTGGCCAGATCTGCCAGTGCTTGCTGCCAGCGCAAAGCTAAGCAAGGGTGACTTGTTTCTGCAAACAACCAATCCTGCCCAAAACAAAGATGATGATGGTGCAACTGTCATTTCTTGGGACGTCTTTACTGTATGTTTCCATTTTACAGATACCTGAGAGGCAGGTATTTCTATTCCTGTCAGGTTGACAAGAAAACCGAGGCACACACCAGAGACAGGTCCGACTGGCACTTAAACCCTGGATACTCTAAGTTCAGTTTTTCTCAAAGGGTAGCCAGCAGGCTCTCAGCACCAGAATCCTTTAGAAGGTGAGAATCAAAGTTGATTCCCAATTAGGTAGAGTGGAGCACATATATATATATAAGCTTAGCACTCAGAAGCAAGAGCATCGAAAGTTTGAGCCCAGCCTAGGCAATTCAGTGGGTTTTTGTCTCAAAACAAAAGGGGAGGGGATACCAAGGCCTTGAGTCTATTGTCTAGTACCAAGGGGGAGAAAAAAATTGATTCCTGGGGCTAGGAATACAGGACAGTGGCTCCACCCTGGCTAGCAAGCGCAAGGCCCCGAGTTTGATTCCCAGTACCGAAAAAGAAAAAAAAAATTGATTACTATCTTCATACTTGCCAAAGGAGAATCTCTAGAGATAAAACTTAAAAGAACTTAAACTTCATAAAGATGAAGACTGCATTTTATATTAGAAGAAACTGAGGCACAGAAATGTAAAATGACCTGATAAGGTCACAATTTGCAGCTGAGGGTACAGACCTGGACTGAACCCAGCTGGACTCCAGGGTTAGCAGGTGAGACCTCCTGGAAGAGGTAGTGCTTGACAGCGTGGGCTCTAAGGGAACTGGGTGCCAAAGAGGGAGACATGGCATAAAAAAGGCCCGGTAGCAGGAAAGTCCAGCAATATCTTCTCAGCGCAGTTTAGGAAGCCCTAGGGAATAAAGAATTATACACAGAGCTGTCTTCCCCTTAGAATCTAGAGAGACACCTTCCAGCACTGGATCTGAGCTCCTGGGAAGAAAGCCTGTCTCCACAGCCAGGAGATCTTCAGCTGTGGCCTTAGGGGCACGTCTAGTTGCTCCTTAGGGCAACAAAGCCAGGCAGGAGGTAGTGACTCAGTCCTGGCCCAGCCTCAAGCTAGCCTCCTTACAAGGTGAGATAAGCTCAGACAGGCAAATGTCAAGGAAACCCTCCCCGCAGAACAGATGCCAAAGTAGGAGGCCTGACGGACAGGCTCCCAGGTAGAAGCAAGGAAACTTGGAAAAAACTGTGGGATGAGGGGAAATAAAGTCGAGAGCCCTGGGCTCCAACCCTACCTTGCCACTGACATGCTGAGGATCTGAGCAGGTCCTTGTCCCTCTCTGGGACCCTAGTCTTCATTCACTTGTGAAACAGGGAGAAATCCATTGACTTCTGACTTTCTCTTGACTGTTAGGAGGAACAATGGTCAGGAGAGAGTCTGGCAGACGACACAGCTATGGCAGATCAGAGGATTACCCTTATTATTACTAGAATAGTCAGAAGGTGTTTTCCTTGTTACCCAAACCCCAACCAGGTGCTGGTGGAGTTAGGTGAAAGGCTGGCCTTTATGTTGTTCCCATAGAGACCGAGATATTACTGGGAGGGGAAAGTTCACACTAAGTGCCCACTACGTACCGGTGCCTATTTACAAATCTCACTTAATCCCACTCACAATTCCACAGTATAAATGATTGAGTCCAAGTGAGGAAACTGAAGCTTAAAAAAAGTAATTTGCCCAAGATTACACAGGCAGTGAGTGTCAGAGACTGATTAAAACTAGGTGTTTGTGCCTTAGCAGTACTACTTCTACCTCTGCAATAGATTCGGAAGAGAAAGCACATATGCCTGGCATAGACACCCAGCTTGAGTGCCACCTCCTACTAGAAACCTTTGATTTCTCTGACCAGACAGAATATCGCCAATGAAAACTTTTACACATTATTAGCACACATCTGGCAGCATTCAGCCTCTTTTTCCTCTTATTCTATGATCAGGGACACTTTTAAAAGGTAAAATGAGACTTAGTGGCCTAAATTACCTTAGAATCTTCAAATGTCAGGGCCAGAAGGACTGAGCCCATGCCATTCATCTTTTTTTTTTTTTTGGTTAAGTAAGAAAAAGAGGTCCAAAGAGAGGAGAATAATTGTCTGAAGCCACACAATTGTTTTAGAGCCAGGAACAGAACTTTGGCGCTCTGCCTCAGAATTTTAGTGACTCCATGATTTCAGACGGAACCTCAGGACAAGGACTGCTATTCCTATTTTATAGATTAGGAAACTGACACCCAAGGAGAAGTGACATCCTTGTGAGTGGTCGAGATGTGGGTAGGGTCTGATCACCTAACCTATCACTTAAGAGTCAAGGCATCACACCCTCTGTCCTCCCACTGTAAGTAATACAGGTAATATGCCAAGCACAGGGCACAAAGGGAAAGGTTAATAGATGTGAGAAATTGTCGTTATATACCAAGGGCATAGGTTTTCTGCAGACAGGCCATCGGACACCACTCAGGAGTCATGGTTCAAACCTCTGTTCGACCCTGGCCTTTCTGGGCCTCATCTCATCTG
Source organism: Petromus typicus (assembly GCA_004026965.1). Classification (NCBI taxonomy): domain Eukaryota; kingdom Metazoa; phylum Chordata; class Mammalia; order Rodentia; family Petromuridae; genus Petromus; species Petromus typicus. Next base: position 93,613 of record PVIR01001237.1, on the reverse strand, counting down.
AAGTACAAGTAGAAGGCTACAATCACTGCTGCCATTCCCTGCTCCAGAGTTCTAGGACATCCTGGAGTTCTTTACAGCACACCTCAGATCTCTGAAGCTTCTCCTAGCTGGGCATTCACTTCCCCATTCCATCGTGGAAGAAGGAAAGAAAAGCAGCCACAGCTCACAACTACCAACTGTGTTCCCAAATGCTACTAAAGAACAATGAGGGAGCACATGGAAGATCCAGCACAGACATCTCACTGGGCACATTCACTCATCTCTCCAAAAAGACTGACAAAGAACAACCAGGCACTGGGGTATAAATAAGGGACAGCCATCTTCCTACTCTCAGAAGAGCAGGTGTGCTTCGGAATAACCAAGTGGCAGAGGAGTGGAGGGTAAAGAACCCTGGACTGTGCAGTCTCGATCCCAGAGTCTTGTGCCAGCTGCCACGAATTGTGTGCTCTCAGGCAAGCTGCTACTTCTGCTCTGTGCTCAGTTTAAAGACAGGCTGATAGCTCACAAAAAATATATATATATACATAGATGTTTCATTGGCCTTCGTGACAATCTTGTGAAGCCAGTACACACAATCTTTTACAGATGGAGAAACCTGAATTGGAGAGGTCAAAGGTCTCATCCAAGCTCACACCCCTTGAAACTGGCAAAATTCAAGGCTGGAGAAATCTTAACTGACAAACCCAATACTCAAAGATTAAGAATTAAGAATTCCATCTCCTTTCCCCCATCACCTTGAATCAAGTCTCAACAAGATCACGTACCACAGGCCCTTATTCACTGCCCACTCTGGTGGCCTGCAAAGTTCTGGCCACAAACCCCAGAACCCAGCTGCCTAGGAGGCCGCACCCCCTTGCAAAATGTCATTACTCAAGTTGGCAAGAACGCAGCCCCCACTCCCAGCTGGGTCTAAATAAACGCCCAAGTGATATCACATCCTGCCGGCTCCAAAATAGCCCCAGCCTGCCCACAAGCGATCACAAAGTGCCAGGCCATGCAGGGCCAAGCGGGCAGGAATACCCAGCCTGGGCACCCTCCACACACTCAAGCAACTAAAGCAGAAGCCTCAGAGCAGGAAGGCCACCCCATTTCTTCCTCTGCCAGAAAGCCTGGCCCCTCCTTCCATGTCCCCCTTCCCTAAGGAGGTCCCAGAACCTCCTGCCCCAGCGCCAGCCCCTGCCCCAGCGCCAACCCCATGGAGCCTCGGCCGCGGCCAGCCTGCGGGATGACTCCGGCCCGTCCCGGACACCCCACCACTCACATTGCTTCAAGAGCTCCAGACACAAAGCCATGAGGGCCAGATGGGGGTCAGAGACCCAGAGACCGGGCAGAAACAGAAGAAGGGAGAGGGAGAGACAGGGAGCCGAGAGAAGGGGAGACAAGGCCAGAAAGAAAGCACGGGGGTGGGGTGGGGTGGGGAGAGCCCTGGGCAAAGGACCAGGCTCAAACGGAGGCCTTTAGCGTCAGAGACACAGAGAAGTGAGACCACCAACGCAAATGTGGGGAGCAGAGCAAAGCAGAGGGCCTTGGTCCGGAGAGGTAGGGGTGCTAGCAGGTCTGGGTGAGAACAAGGAGACAGCGACACGGAAAAACCAAGGGAATGCGGAGCAAGGCTCTGAAGTCAGAGAGCTGGGAAGATAGCTGAGAAAGCGTCCTAAAGGACACCCTCAAGGCATCTAGGAAGTCCAGGCAGATATGGGGGACACCCAGAGAGGGAAATTCCTCGGGGCTCAGAGGAGGCAAGACCCCAGGGACTGGGGCATACAGGTTGAAGGGAGGATCCTCAGAGGATGTGCGGGAAGCTACAGGCCTGAGGGAAAGTGAAAAATGTCCTGAAGGAGACGCCCCCAAAGATCTGGGGGTGCCCTGCGGGGGACTCCCAAAGAAAGGAGGCACCCAGAAGGGGAGGCTGAGAACAGGAGGGCTTCGAGGGGGACAAGAGATCCGGGAGCGAGGGAGGAGCCGGGAGAAAGCGTGAGGGTAGAGACAAAGACACAGAGCCGGGAGAGACAAAGCGGGCGCAGCGGGGACACCGGCCGGAGGGCTGGCGGCCGGACAGGAGGACCGAAGCGCGGGCAGGCGGCGGGCGGCGGACGGACGCACAGACAGAAGGGAGGAGGACGGGACGGGGGCTGGGCAGGACAGGGCCGGGCGGGGGCGGCGCCCGTCTCCTCGCGGGGCCGCGGCTACTCCGGGCGGCGCTGGGCGGGCCCCGGGCGTCCGGGCTGAGGAGGCCGGCGGCGACGACGACGTAGACCGGACAGACGGATGGAGTGACGGACGGACTGCCGGCAGCTGCGGCCAGCGGCGGGCACTCACCCTCCTCCCTCACGCAGCCCGGCCCGAGGCTCCGGTTTTGTACGCCCGAGGGGCGGGGCTCCTGGGTTAAAGCCCCGCGCCGGCCCCGCCCCGCTCCGCCCCTCGCGTCAGGCGCGCGCGTCGCCCGGGACTCCTGGCCCGTCCGGGGGCGCGCGCAGCCCGCCGGCATGTGGCCCAGCGCGCGCGGGGCGGATCGGATGCGCAGGCGCGCGCGCGGTCCTTTGAGCCCCCGCCCAGGCCGACTTGCCTGGGAAAGGAGCGCGCAACCACGTCGGCACGCGCATGCCCGACCTGAGGGCCACGCCCCTTGAGCCGCCCAGCCAAACCGGTTCCAGCTGGAGCGCAATGCATGCTCGGTTCCGGAGTAGCGAGAGTTGGCGTCAGTTTTTCCCCCGGCACCTCGTCGTAACCGGGAAACTGAGGCTAAGCGAAAGTACCCTTGAATGGCTTTCTTGTTCATTACGCAATTCTCACATCTTATCGACTCTCTCTCGCAGGAGTTTCTGGTTGCACTCCGGTGCATGCTGTGACCTTGGATGAAGTGAGCTTCCACCTCCCCAAGCTTTTGTAAACCCGGTAAAAACTGAAAGCACATCCACCCCGCATCCTGTGCCACTTCCTCCCTGGGAGTCCCCTCAGTGCAGGCCCGGCTTGGCCACGTCCCTGCGAGGCGGGTTCTGCTCCCATAGCAGGTTCGCCCACCGCGAACCCAGCTCAGTCCTGCCTTCCTGAGTGACCTGGCTTAAGTCTCCGCCGGTCTCTGCGTCTGTTTTCCCGAAAAGCGAGGAAGAGAATCTCCGCGCCTCCCAGGTTTGTTGTTAGGACTAAAGAAAGTAACAGTGTAGTACTATTGTCGTTTTTTTGCTCTATGAAGGTATAACAAAAGCGGCTGCTAGCTATTGAGCTTCCCCTTCCCTTTTCCCTTTTAACTACTGGAAATAGAACCCAGGGAGTGCTGAGCTAGAGCCCAGCCCTTTTAATTTTTTAATTTTGAGACAAGGACGTGGTAAATTGCCCAAGTTGGGTTCGAAATTGAGATCCTGCTGCTTCAGCCTCCCACTGAGTAGTTGAAATTACACATGTGCACTACCGTGCCAGTCACCACCCTGAGTCGCTGTGCCACTGTATTCTTCGCTGACTTGTAAATTTATTTACTTAGGAAAAGACACCTAACGTGGGCACTGACAACCCAAGGCAGCCCCGCATGAGCTCTCTGTTGTACCTCTATTCTCCCAGTTCAATAATACACACCCTGTGTAACCTTGGGCAAGTCCTTGTCTGGGACTCACAGCCCGTGTCCCCTGGAGAGAAACTGGATCAAGGCAGAATTTCACAGTATGGCCCTTGATTTGAACCCCTGAAATCTAGGTCACTCAATTGAAACGAGATCGGGTGCGTTCAGGGTGGTATGGCCATAGACAAGGTCACTCAATTGAGCAGCAAAACTCATGCAGGCTTAAGAGTTGGTACTTTACCAAGTTTGCGATCTTTGGTCTGGGAGATTTCAGTGGTCTCTGCTGATGGTGGTGTTTTGGGGTCCCAGAATATACTACTTAAGGAGCACCTGCTGTGTGCGGGACCTTCCCCTTCCATCCCCCAGTCACTGCAACCCCTGCACAGCCAAGTTGGCTGCACCCCAGCCCCAGATAGGGGAGAGGCAGGACTCAGACACCCCTGCAATCTCTATCCTGGGCTGGAGTTTTCCCCCCAAGAGTGTGTGTGGGCCCCTGTCACTGTCCTGGCCCAGCCAGTTGAATTGGCAGGTAGGGAAGTGAGAGCTGTCTCCATACCACCTGACTACAGGACACACCCTCCTCATCACCCCTTTGGCTTCGCCTTTCCTTAACTGTCCACGCTGCCCCACCCATTGAGTGCTTTCAGACCAGGACTGGGCTTGTTGCCATGACCTCCCTCACTGCTTTGATGCATAAGCCGCCACTACCACCCCAGCATTACTTTATTACCCACCTCTTGCCTTTCAATTAGGGCCCCTCACAGCAGCCTGAGTATTTAAGAGGTGGAGAGTGATTTTCCATGTTACTCAGAAGAAAAGCCAGTGTTTTTTATTCGAATTTAGGACCTTGGGCTTGCCAGGCAGGTGCTATGAAAAGCCAATGTTTTTTCATGGCCTGTGGCCAGCCAAACACCCCCTCCTTCAGTCTCACTTTCACCCCTACTCTCTGGTCACCCTCTCTGTGCGACACATCATCCTCTGGCCTCAGGGTCTTCCTACCAGTCTGCTCTTTGCTTGGAGCACATCGCCCAACACCACTAAGTTCCTCACTCCCTTAAGTCTTTGCCTCAAATCTCCCTGAGCTGTTCCCTAGCTACCTTGTTCACACCGCTTCCTCTTGCCTCCTTCTGCCAGCACTCTCAGTGCCTTGCTACTCTCCAGTGAGCCATACAGACACTTAGGTTTGTTTTGTGCTGGCCTCCAAAGCAAGGGTTTTCATTTTGTTCGCAGATGTGTTCTTGGTGCCATAGAACTGGCTGGCCCATAGAAGTTGATCAAAAAACATTCATGGAGCTGAGCGTGGTGGCAGATGCCAGAAATCACAGCACGTTGGGAGTTTGACGCAGGAAGATCTAAAGTTCGAGCTGAGCCTGGACAATTTAGTGAAACCTCAAAATTTTAAAAAGGGCCAGGAATTTAGCTCAGTTCAAAGGTCCTGGATTCAATCCCTAGTGCTGAAAAACAAACCCAAAATATCTATGGCTATAAGGGCCACCTGATTATAAGGTTTAAGTCCTTTGCCATTATAGGACTTCTGAAATGTTTTTATTTAAGCTTCTCAATCTCTGCTGCTTTGGGATGCTTATATAAGCAATTTATATTTTGTCTTTTCAGCTGTCCAAGTCCTGGTGTTAGAGGCCTGCCCACCAGTCCTCCAGTCCCAGTCCCTATGTCTCTCCCAGTTATCTGCTTAGAAGCATCATGATCCATATATTCAGCCAGGAATAACATGGTGATGTTGCCCGTCTGCCTTCTGCCCCGTGCCCTCTGTGGGGATCTGCCCATTTCAGCAGCAGGGAATTTTGCCTCCTCATTGCCCATTCTGGGAAGGCCTCCTGAATCCACCTATCACTCTCTAGCCCAGTAGCCTCTGCCCAGGCTTCTCTGTCTCTTGCCTGGACCACCATGCCAGGCTCTCATCTGTTCTGCCCATGCTGCCAGAAATCATGCCACACTTATTCAGCACTGAGATTGAACCAAGGGTCTTCGCACTGAACCTTATCCCCAGTCTTTTTTTTTTTTAAGATAGAGTCTCACTTTTGTAGTTCAGACTGGCCCCGAGCTCACTATGTAGTCCAGGCAAGCCTCAAACTCACAGCAGTTCTCCTGCCTTTGTCTCCATGCCCAGGATTGTGGTGTGTCACTGATGAGTGTGAGTCACCACACTGGGCGTTGTGGTGTGTGGTTACTAGGGATTGAACTCAGGACCTTGCACTTGCAGGCAAACACCAGAACCTTTAAGCTAAATCCCCCCACATTCCATTTTTATTTGTTTTTATTTTGAGAGTCTAAAGTCACTAAATTGCCCAGCTGAGCTTGAGCTTATAATCCCCCTGCCCTCGGTGCCCAGAGTGCTGTGAATACTGGTGTGTAATATCACTTTCAGTTTATATTACGGTGGACCCTTGACTTACGAACTTGATTCCTGAGGGCCTGGTTGTAACTCAAGTTGGTAGTAAATCAATACAGCCGAGATCTGGATGTTTACCTGGGTACATGCTATAGATAACAAGAGACTGGGGCCGGAGATTCAGCTCAGTGATTCCAGTGCCTGCCTAGTAAGCACAAGGTTCCTAGTTCGATCCCTGGCAACCACATACCACAATGCAGGCATGGTGGCTCACGCCCATCAACAATCAGTACCACACACTACAATTCTGGGCATGATGACTCACACCTGTAATCCCAGCATTCAGGGGACAGAGGCAGGAGCATTGCCTTGAGTTCAAGGCTAGCTTGGGCTACAAAGTGAGTCCAGGACCAGCCTGAACTACAAAGTGAGACCCTGTCTCAAAAAAAAAAAAGGCAGATGAATCTTCCATTAATCTAATTAACTCAAGTTGTTTGTATGTCTGGCCAGTTGTAACTTGAGGGCACACTGCATATATCTTTACCACAACCTTCTGCGCACCCCTCTCCCCAATAGTGGTGCCAAAAAAAGCTTTGAAGTCAGACTGGAAACTTTGACCTATTTTCTAGGTGACCTGGACCAACACTTTCTCTAGGCTGCAGTTGCTATGAGATAACTGCAGATTTGTGTATGTGAGTTAACTGGGTTAAATCAGGAATGGTAGAAAATGTGTATCTTGGATACACATCATGGATATGATGGTGGCACAGTTATTTGCTTAATTCAGTCTTGGTCCCAAGCCCCAGGGATCAGAAATAACACATGAATTGAAGTCTATTTGCAGTCTCTGGATATGATCGTGTTTGAAGTTTCGCAGCCCTGACACTTGGATCAGATGGGAGGAGCTGATGGGAGACTGGGGTGCGCCAGAACTGGAGGTCAGGCTTTGAGAACAAGGTTTCCTGGAGAGATTTTGTCAACTTCCCTTCTTGTGTATATGGGTAGGAAGAAGGAAAGAGAATCAAAGAAGAAACCATTCTGGGGGCTGGGAGAAGGGACAAGGAAGGGAGGGTAGAGTAACCTGTGACTCGATGGTCACAAACAGGAGATATCTGAGGGTCTCCAAACCCAAGCTTCTCAACACAGAGAATTAGAGGCCCAGGGAGGGCAGGTATTTATACAGGTAGAGCAGAACTGGAACTAGAACCTGGGGCCCTTGAACAGGGAACAAGGACATTTCCCGAGCCCAGAACCTATCCAGCTCAGCCTGCACCCCAGTACAGACAGGGAGTGACCCATGTGCGGGCACAGAGAAGGCATTGGACAGGAGCGTGGTGCCACCCAGCAACCCACCACGGTCCCGCTTGCTGAGCCCTTGGATGATGGCAGCAGCTTTCCAAGTGATTCAGAACGTGTGGGAGAGACATAGAAAGGAGGATGGGAGGGCCAGAGACTGAGGGGGAAGGGAGAGAAAAGATGCAGGAGAGAAACAGCACTCTGGGAAAGAGACAGAAGGCAGAGATGGTGGGGGAGAGAGGAAGGAGAGGGTGGCAGAGGAAGAAGGGAGGAGGCTTCGCTCTGTTCCTCCCTTCTCAGCGAGTGGAGAGTACGGGAGCAGCTCAGGGATCACAACCCCCGTGCCCCTCCCAGGTGGTCCTTCAGCAGGGGCGCACACAGCTGCAGCCACACTGCTACTCCCTCCATGTTCCAGCTGGAGCTGGCCAGCCTGCCAGTCACCTGCCAGAGCTATTTCTGGAATGTGGAATCTGGGTCAGAAAGGAGGAGGGAGAGGTGGCAGTGGCAGCACTGGCAGCTGGGAAGCTGCCAGCTCTGAGTAGGTGGGCAGCTCCATGCCTGCCACAGTCAGCTGAGAGGGGCGGTCCTTACTTGGCTCTCAACTACATCTCCCCACCGGCATCTTGTATTGGTGCATGTGTGTGCGTAGGAGTAGGACAAAGACTGTCATACCCCTGCAAGCGTAGGAGCAGGACAAAGACTGTCATACCCCTGCAACATGGACGCTCAGAGTAGCCCTGAAGCGTATATGGGGTGGGGGTGTAAGTGGAGGGAAAGAGGCGACTATGGGCAGGTTTTACATTGATTAAGGTTGCCACATGCAAGGGGGTGAGCATCACTTGCAATGTAAACATAAATGTAATAGTTACAACAAATTTCTGGCAGATGGAAGTAAAGAGCCTTCTTCTAATAGAAACGAGACTTAGACGTCATGACAGCTTTCAGCAGATGGCAGTGAAGCATCTTAACAAGGAGCACTCTCAAGTCAACACCAAACTACCGCATGGCCCGGCTACAGCTCTGGTCAGACTTGAAAATCTGGTAGCTTTGGCTTTTCCTATGAGGCGGCTGAGTTTACTTGTTGAGCATGAGGCCAGCAGAGAGTAGAGGAAAGAAAGCAGGTGTGAAGTGTCTCCACTGGAGACTTGAAAAGAGGGCTGACCTGACCAGGGACACTTGGGAGGATGAGTTTTTTTGGTGGCCCTAACCCACTGGAGGTGTGCAAAGGACATGAGCCTTGAAAGACACACATGCAAATGTGTGCACCTGTATGCTGATACTAAGCATTTGTATGTACATGTGGGAATATCAGTATGCATGTGTTTTTTACATTTGTTTTCATATCATACATAGCCCCAGCAGCACAAGATTTTATATATACTTATAAGTGTATATGTATGGGCATGTATGAGATGTTGCTACATTGGACTTTCTTAACTGTCTTGGTTTTGGCTAAGGACTCCAAGCAGAGTAACATTTCAGTTAGCCTCAAGTTTCTATATTTAATGCCAAATGTTGGATTATCCATATGGGATATGGTGGAGCTGCTATGATTGACTGAATGACTGACCTCAATTTTGAGCTTCTTTTTGTATTCATGCTTTTCACTACATAACTACAGTTTTTCCTCTTAAAGGTAGAATGTATCTCACTGGAATTTGGCTCTGGGCTCTTCTGACTTGCTTTGACCAGTTGGATGTTAGCACATGTGCCACAAAGAGAGACATGAAATATGCACAAGAAGGCTGCCTCTGGTACGTCCGCTTCCACCACAGGAAGAGTATGGCCTAGTGGCCACTCAGTCCTGACCACCCTTTGATCCCAGGACAGACGGCAGTGATGGTGAACATTTTAGAACTTTCGACAGTAATAATCAACTGGCTGTTAAATGCATGCCATAGGTTTGCCACCATTGATGTAGGGCATATGCAGCAGGAGGATCTGACCTACAAAATCATGAATAAGAACAAACGCTTCTTATTGTGTGCCATTGAAATCACATGCTTATTTGTACAAAGCTTTACTGTTAGGCTATTCGACTGCAAACATTGGTGCCAAAAGTGGAGTATGACAGCAACAAAAACTAAAAAATATGTAGCACTGACTTTAGGACCAAGTTGTCAGTATAAACTGTTACAGAAGGCTTGAAAAAAGGATGCACAGAAGCCAGAGTGGTGCTGCATGCCTGGAATCCTGCGAAGCAGAGCTGCCCTAGCTGACCAACTTGGGAGCAAGAATTAAATGTTGAGTTGTACTATAGTGCCTTTGTGGTGGTTCTGCATTTCCAAGGCACACAGTAGAGAGACCTTTTAAACAGTGCTGCAGCACATAGCCCATCACATATCTTCAGTCCATTCCTCAATAATTGGGTTTGAGGGAAACTGAAGAGTGACGTTTATCTGCAAGACTTTCTGGGGATGTGTATGGCCCTCCAGGGACACCTTATACTTGGAGAATGTCTCAGGAGTGTGAGCATGTGGGGAGTGGGATCCTTTACCCAAGATTCCCATGGAGCTGCAGCAGAGCACCTGGCCGGCTCCCCAAGATTCAGAGGCCTCAACTCTGGCTTAGAGACTGCAGAAGATCTGGAAGGAAGGCTGTGGTGAGCTAGTTCATACTTCCAAAGTTCCACAAGGCAAAGGCCCTGGTTTTCAAATGGGTTGAGTCAGTGATGGTGAACCTTTTGGAGCTTTTTTTTTTGAGACAGGGTCTCACTTTGTAGTTCAGGCTGGCCCTCAGCTCAGTTTCAAACTCACATCACAGCAATCCTCCTGCCTCTGCCTCCTGAGTGCTGGGATTACAGGTGTGAGGCGCCACACCCAGCACTGTGGTATGTGGTACTGCTTGCTGCTGGGCGTGAGTCTCCACACCCAGTTTTGTATGTGGTTACCAGGGGATCGAACCCAGGCCCTTGTGCTTGCAAGACAGGTGCCAGAACCACTGAGCTAAATCCCTGGCCCCCTTTTGGAGCTTTAAGTGGTAATAGCCAGCTGTGGCACATGTGCCATCTTTTCACTACCACTGGGTTAAGTGATCGCCACAGGAGAAAAGAGAGCTGGGCTTTTCTTCAGAGAATTCTGCCCACGATGCCTAACTAGCAGGCCAGGTCCCCTACCAAAAAGCTGATGAGAAAGTGGAGGATCCTCAGATTGGCGGCATACATACACCTGCAGTCTCAGCACTCAGGAAGGCTGAAGCAGGAGGATCCCAAATTTCAGCTCAACCTGGGCTATGTAATAAGACTTTTGCCTAAAAAAATTTACGAAAGGGAGCCTGGGGATACAGTTCCATGCAGAGGCATTGAATTCAATCATTAGTATTAAAAAAAAAAAAAATTGGGGGGTGAAGGTCATTGTCCCTGCCAGGAAAGAGGTCATCCAGAGCTACCCAGCAAGAGGTCATTCAGAGTTCAAATACCAGAAAACACCTGCTCTAGGTACCTTCTCCTCACCTAGGGGAACCAGAAGTAGCCAAAGGTGACACAGATACTAACCACCACACCCAGCTCTCTACTGGAAATGCCGCAGCCCCCAGCCGGCCCTAGCTACAAATGCTGGCGCTCATGGTGGAAAACTTGAGAAAAGCCATTAGACCATACTAGCCTCTTCCTGCTAAATGAGGCTGTTCTTTAAATTCTTGAAGTGAGTGGAAAAGCATCAGAGATATACCCTACATGCCCCCCAGAGGCAGAGCAGGCCGACCGGAGAGGATCCAAGACACTCGTAGGTTAGCTCTTCCTTGCTCAGTCTCCTGCAAAGACCAGCTCATTTAATCACTAAATTGGTCACCTGTGTGTAGAATAGTTATAGGATTTGGGTTCATTTATTGACAGCAAACACAATTGAGCATTTGAAACAGCTGTTTCTTCCAACAACACTCCAAACGCCCTTGACTATCATCAGGAAGCTCGGTCAAAGCAAAGAACCAGCAACAACAGCTACAGCCTGTCACAGACCACAAGTGCTAGGCAGGGCCTTGGCATGTTAGGGGTGCGAAAACAAGTGATCTTCCTTACAGTCTTTGGCTTACCACGAGCCCTGTGGGGTCTGGCTTGCACCCTCAATTTACATATAGAGGGGGAAACAGGCTGTGGGAGAACTAGCTAGCTAGAGTAAGTTCAAAGCTCTCTGCTAAACCAGAAACTGCCATGTTTCCCTTGGTCTGGATTTCTGAGTGACTGAACATCTCGCTCAGGCACACCAGGCCCTCTACCTCCTCTCATCAGGTGAGTCGCCTTCAGAGTCACACCAGAATCAGGGAGGCTGAATCAGCCCTCACTGTGAATATGAGCGAAACCTGCAAACGACCTTCTAGAAGGCTGGGACTCCACCCTCTCGCTGCATGCTTTCAGGTGCCCTGAACTGGTAACACTACGAGAGACAGGTGCGCGCCAGTGAACCCTGCGGGCTGGCAGGTGGCCGCAGTAAGCAGCCAGCGAGCCCACGGGCTCCACGTACGCCGATGCCCGGTGGGAAGTTCAGGGTCGAGTCCAGACGCTTGACTCCCTCCAGGGCGGCCAGCCCACAGTGGACCCTTTCCCAGCACCTCTCCCCAGCCCAGCGAAGCAGGTGGGCTCCTACGGTCCCAGGGCAAAGCAAGTCCCTCGCCCATCAGGGTACTCACTGGGAAGGGTGCGACTGTTGCTGAGGCTCCCGGTGCTGGGCGGCGGCGAGAGGGACTGCAGGGAGACGCTGTCCTCCTCCTGTGAGCAGCCTGCCTGGATTGCGCGCAGATAGCTGTGGCTGCGAGAGCGGAAGTAGCTGGGCAGCGGCAGGTCCAGCGCCTCTGCTGCTGTGGACTCCGCTTCGCTGCAGGCCGACTCACAGGCCGCCTCGTACTGGTCGCTCAGATCCGCCTCCTGGACCTGTCCAGGCGAAGGCAGGCATCAGGAGCCAGCTTAGCTGCACCGAGGGAGGGGCCGCCTGAGGTCATCGCGCGCGCGCCCGCCCCCCATCACGCTGATGAGTCAGCTGACCCAAGGGGGAGCAATTAAGAAAGGGCCTTAATTTTTCTATCTCTACTTGGAGAAGAAAGTTGGAACAATGGCGGACATTAGCTAGACTCTAGCTTGTGTCCATACTGATGGACTGACGGATTAAAAGTCACGGCTGAATTCAGCATGAAGCCTATAATTAGATATGTCTTCCCTGGATTTTATAGTGTTATGATCCAATCCCTTTATACAAACAAAGAAACTCAGGGCCAGTGAGGAAGGGGCAGAACCAACACTCCAAAGATGTATTTCTAGAGGTTAGCGTGGATGTGGAGGGGGGGCGGGGTGTGGGATGGAGGCACAGGCCAGAGAAGAAGAGCCTGGTGACAGAGGGTAAGACGGATGGGGCAGGAGCAAGGAGGACTGCCCTGCGATGTCGGCCAAAGCACCATGGAGAGTGGCAAGTGCATGCCATCTCCCACCTCACCTCCAGCTCTGCCATCGGCACGGTTCCTAAGTGCCCCTCCAGACAACTGCCTAGGATCCTGTGGACGTGAAGCTGGGGCTGAGCGATAACGGCCTCCCCACGCATTCTCCATGGGCCCTGGGGGCTGCCCGGCCCGCTCCTCCGGCTCTGTTAGTAACGAGGCCACACAGCACAAGCTGAGGAGGCCCGAGCTGGAGGGGGCGCGGGCACGACCTGACAGCACCGTGTGCCAGGCCGGCTCGCCCTCGGGCCATCACTGCTATCAGGCCAGTCTTCCCTCTGCCTGACGATCCCTGCATCCGTCTGTGTGGGCTCCAGGTGAAGCGATTACACGAACCCTCACGTACCTTGGCGGGGGTTTGCAGATGCCTAAATCTATGCTGCCCAATGTGGTAGCCATGTGTGGCTATTTAAGTTTAAATTAGAATTAAAGAAAGCCTGGTAGTTGTACTAGCCAAATATCACTTGCTGAAAAGCCACATGTGGCTAGTGACTAGTGGCAGCCTTGGACCAAGATCGATTACAGAACAATTTCCAGCAGAGCAGAAAGTTTTGTCGGATGGAGCTGAAAAGGTATAGCACTCGTGCCTACCCAAGACCCACTTAACGAGATATTACAGCAGTTTGGGTTTATCCTCCACTGATGGCGCTGAAGTTTTGAGAGCCTTGTGACTGCCAGGGGCAATGAGTCCCTTGAGGTTGTACCGTGACAGCACAGCTCTGGGACTGGGGCTCTGGGGCTCCAAATCATGGGTCCATCACAGCCTTATAAAATGAACACATCAAGTCAATCATTTCCAGGCCTCAGTTTTTCATTTATAAAATGGGCCAACGATAGCCTCAATTTCAAGGTGTTGTTAAGGTTAAATGAGATAACTCAGACCAGGTACTGTGCTTGGTCACCTGCGCCCAGGAGTGGAGGCAGCTGTGTGAGCCGAGCATGAGAACTGACACATGTTGTTTAAGATGCTCCTGACACCCATGGAGGGTGCCAGCGAGTGGCTGCTGCTGGCTCGTGCACCATCGGGGTTTACTGTGTGGGGGACACTGCCCTGGAGGCACTGTGTCCTTACCACAACCTACGAAGTCGGGAGCAAAAGGCCCCAGGTCCACTCAGGCTCCCGACAGACCCGGAGGAGTGTGTCTAAGAGGAACGCACACACCCAAGGAGGCTGGGGCAGAAGAGCTCAGTATGGGCCAGCCGGGGCTGTGAGACTGTCTCGAAACAACACAAGGGGCTGGGGGTGCAGCTCGGTGAAGACGCTGGTCTCAATCCCTGGTTCTGGGGTGAGGGCAGAAGACAGGAACGTAAGTTCCTACGACCTGGAGGAGAGGGACACGTGAGCTGTCCACACTAGGATCAGGAGATGGCCCGGTCCTAGCTTTGCCCTTCTGCGACAAGTGGCCTTGGGCAAGACCCTTGTACACTCCTACGAGGAGTTGAGCTCAAAATGCCTTTCCTGCCCCATTTTCTGGTCTTGGAGGTGGATGAAGCAGGAGCTGCTTCCCGGGTAGGATGAGTATGTGGGGGATCCTTTGGGCAGCCAGAGGGTGCCATGGATTGGCATCGCCTCTGCCCGCTTTTTCAGTTCAATGTCCTGACATCCTAAAGGTCCTGCTGGGGCTCAGGAAAAGAGGAATATCAGGGGTCCTGGGGGTTGGGACCTGGCAGCTAATGCCACCAACCCTCAACCCCTGACCTGGCCAAACAAAGTAGTTCCTCAGGCCTGACCCAGATTTCAGAGAGGAGGGGAGGACAGAAGGGAAGGAGGGGGCAGGGAGATTTCTAGGGAATACTTCCCTTTGTCCTGGGGTGACCACTCCCCACCCCGTCCAGCTCCTATTCCCATTTCTAGAAGAGGAAGCTGAGGCCCAGAGAACTGAAGTAATAGGGATGGGTGAAGACGAGGACTCGAGCATCACTGGAGGTGGCTTTCCTGGCAGTAGCTCTTGCACCTGTCTAGGCTGGGTGCTAGGACCACTCGGGGTAGGGGCCAGGACTTGGAATTGGGGTGCGCGAGAACGTCAAACATACTGACCTGCTGCTCATGGCCAAACAACTGGGGGATCAAGGAGGCCTGTCCAAAAATCTGCAGGAAAGAGAGGGTGAGGGTTATGGGAAGGCCAGGGAGGGGACTGGGCTGGGGGGAACTTGAGCAGCCTGGTCTATCTTGCTCCCTAGACTGGCTGGGGCCCAGCTGCCAGGAAGTCTCACTTGGTTCCCTCCAGGGATGGGAGGCTTACTCCTGAGCTAAGCATTACTGGGGACCTTACTGTGCTGTTCACAAGTCCTTGTCTTGGTGCCCCAGGATTATGGGGGTTCTATCGGTTCTCACCTGGGCAGGCAGCACACCTGTGTGCATGTACAGGTTATGGGCAGCACCTACAGCCTTTTCTCCTGGCTAGAACATCTCTGACTTTGAGGCCACATATGCAACTCAAATCATTCAACTTTCTGGGAATGAAGGCGTAGTGTTCAGGTGGCCCTAGAGCAAGAGTGAGCTCGGGCGAGGCAGAGTTGTAGGTGAGACCTAGAAATTTCTCAAGTCTTGTATAGCTAAAGATCAGAGGTATCCCAGGTGCCAGGACTAAGCTGGGGATTCGGATGGAGTAGGTGACAGAGAAACATGGAATTGGAGACCCTCTTTCAAAGACTGGAGAGAATTTGAACGAGGAGAGATAAGACACAGAAAAACAGAGGGGGACAGACAGACAGGCGGACAGAGGAGAGAACATGGCAGGACGGGGGCGACAGGAACTACCTGTCCATTCAGCAAACAGCTACTGAACACCTGCCCTGGGACTGCGGGAAGGAAGCTAGCCCGGTTCCTGCTTGTAGGGAGATCTCAACCTCACAAGGGGGAGTGATGCCAGTAGAAAAGCAAATGAATACAGTCCTAGGCTATGACCAGGTTAAGCAGGGGACCGAGCAGTGTGGGATAGGGAGGCTACTGGAGACAGCGATCAGGAAAGGCCTCTCACAGGAGGTGATACTTGAGCGCAAATCAGAGACATGAGGAGCCACTGTGTGCAGACTGGAGCGCAGAACACTCCCAGGAGAGGGGAGAGCAAATCCAGTGAGCCTGGGCAGGATTAAGAGTTGCCAGGAGGAAAAAGAAGGCCGACGTGGCTAGATCAGGCCTTGGCTGAAGGGGCCAGGGTAGAGGTTGCCTGCCTGAGTGCTCTACCCCTTCTCACATCTACGGTCAGATTCCTGGGTTTCTGGAGGGCTGGGAAAGGGCCAAGCCAGACCAGAAATACGAAGAGTGCTGAGAAATCAGGACCCCTAAGCCTTTCTTTCCTGTAATACTGGGAGTTAAACCAGGACTTTGCCTGCATTAGGTAAGCACTCTACCACTGAGCTACAGGTACAGCCCCTCTCCTGAGCCTTCTGCGCAGGCTACAGCCCTGGTTCTGGCCTGCACAGTGAGGCCAAGGCCTGATCCTGCCCAGGGAGAAGGCTGGGTCTTTACCTGGCTGCCCCACTGCCTAACCGTGCTGCTGTCCGCAGGGGTCACCCCTTTTCAGTCTCGTCTTCCCACTGAGGGCACTAAGGGCACCTTCAAGCTTGGCTGTCCTGTAAACCCTGAGATGCTGGGCACACAGTGGGAGCTGGAGTCTGACAGCCCTACAGCCCTGCTCACCTTCCCCTCCTCCTCGCCCCATGACCTCACCTCTGTCCTCACCTGGGAAATGGGGATATGACTTATAAGGCCACTCTGGGAATGGCTGGGAGGGTTCGAAGAGCAGATGGTTGAAAGCGCTGCAGGGAAATGGGGAGCACAGCACAGAGTGCTTATCAGTGCTAGTGGCCAAGCTGGCCGGGCCCCCGTAGTCCAACTTTCCACTGAGAAAGTGGGCTTAGGAACCCAGAGTAGAGATGTAATTTTCTTGAGCACACACAGCCACAAAGGTAACTACCCTTTGTTGAGCACCTTAAGATTATATTTTTTATTCTTCATAGGACTCTGAAGCAGGAATTACCACCCTTCTTTGCTAAATTAGGAAACTGAGACTTGAAGGAAGGTCTCCAGTTTTCTGCGCTGATGGCTTTGAACCCACTGAGGAGCCAGAGCAGCTGTAGGCAGTGGAGCAGAGATACACATAGGTAGCTTTAAGAACAAAGACCAAACATAAGCACACGGGAGACATTGGCCCCACAGGACACCTGTCTCCTAGGCGGGACTCTCCTAAGCCCACGGACCTCCCGGCCGCCCTCACCTGGCTGATGCAGCTGGAGTCGTTGAGGCTGTCGCTCATGGGGTTATAGTCCTCCTCCCAGCTTGGGCATTTGGAAGGCAGCAGCATGTCCACAGAGTCCAGGCGGTCCAAACTCCTGGTGGGGGGTGGGAGCAGACATGGCTCAGCCCACCCATTGTTCAGCCTGGGAAACTGGGGCCCGATGGGGAAAAGACTGGCCAAGTTCATCCAGTGGAAGAGATAAAAATAGAAGCCACTGCTAGCCTGGGCAGGGGTGGGAGCACTTTTGAAGGCCTTTATGGTGATCTGACCCCCCACGCGTCATACCGATGGCAGCCAGAAGGTGGCAGCACACACATGCATTTGACTGGAGGCTGGCTAAACCCAGCTCACTTCAAAAACAGTCCTTCTTTGAGAAACTGGACAGGAGATGTGTCAAGACCCCTACTTTGATGAAGTCAGTCCAAAGGCCCTCAGTTTTCTGTCATTGTCAGGTGGCTTCTAACATGTCCCCAAGGACTCACCATATATCTTTATGGTCCCAGTTTGTCAATCAATCTTTATCTTCCCCCCGCCCCCCATCTCACCCAGTCCTTATCCTGGAAGTGAAGTATCCCAAATTCAGGACACTGATACAGACGGTTTGGGCCAGATTCCAGCTTCCTCCACTGGCTGCACCTGGCAAATCATCAGCCCTTGCTTAAGTCTTACAGTCCTCATATCTGAAATGGGGCGACACTGCCTGCCTGCTGGGGCTGTGGAGAGGATTTCATAAGGCAGAATAAAGTGCCTGGGGCAGGCACAGTGGCCAGGAAGGCAAGGGCCGGTAGGTGGCAGCTGCTGCTTTTACAGTCACGGGCTGCCCTTCCCTCAGGGCCCGTGACCTGTCCTGTGCCCTTCTCTCTCCTTAACATTTTGTTACACACGACACTGCAGGGTCTTAGGACCAGAGAGGTGTTGGCACCCATCCAGCCGTGTCTTTCACTTAAACATAGGAAACGGGCTCACTGGCATCATGAATCCCGACCTGCAGGCCGTTCTCTGCTTTCTGGCCCAGTCAAGCAGATTCCTGGCTGTTCTGAGTACAGTACACTGTCCCCTTTCTGCCCCAGGGTCACTGTCACTGCCTGGCCTGCTCCCTTTTCCCTGTCCCACTCTTCCTAGGTTTCTTTCTCCATAAACCTTTACTCAGGCCCTAGGAGTTGGAGAGCTAGGAATAAGCTTGTTTCCTCCGGTTCTCCCAAGTCCCAGAGCACTAGGATGGAGCTCCACTGGCGGAATTCCATGCAGGGTGTTGGGGCTGGTGGAGGCAGATGTCTGTCTGTCTCTCTGAATTCAGAGTTTGCTTCCCTCGTCAGTCCTAGAGCTTGCCACAGTGATGGGTCATGGGGGCAAGGCCAGGGGTGCTGGGCTTCCCTGGGCAGGGTGGGTGCCCATGAAGGGAGGGTGCCCTAGCAGAGGGGACCCTCTGGGGCAGCTCCCAGTGGAACTTACCTGGGGATGTGGCTCTGTGGCAGAGTTGGGAGGGAAGGGTCTGATTATGGGTGAGGTTGCCCAGGGAGGAGACTGACTATGGTCAGGATGTAACTGTGGGTGGAACTTGGGAATTCTTGGTGAAGCTCTTTGCGCACAACTCCTCAGAGTGCGGGGCTGGCCTGAACTTTAAGATGGCAGGGACAGCTGGCCTGAGGGAGACTGGACCCTCGCAGGAGCAGTTCACGGGGACCTGAGGCCAAGGCAGGATTCACCGCGGGCAGGGCACGCCAAGGTGGCTGAAGGGGAGCAGTGGGGGCTTCCAGGAGCAGGATTACCTTTGAGAGTCACCGTGTGGCCAAGCCCTGTCCAAAGCTGGTGCTCAGCTGAAGGAAGAGCCAGGGGGCGGGCCTGGGGCGGGCCTCACCGCCGGCGTCCTCCCCAGAGTCCTCCCCTTGCACTTGGGAGGCCTGGGGGGCGGGACCGCAGCTCACCTGCGGGGATTGCTCTGCTCTCCCAGCGACTGCTGCGTGGCCCTCAGGTAGCTCTGGCGCCGCGCTGCGGTCTTGGGGGACGGCTTGGGGCTGCCGCCAGACTCGTCGCTGTCCTCGTCACCCATGGCCTTGATGTAGCTGCCGCTGCGCATGCGCCGGCACGGGATGGGCCCCTCAGCTGTTCCGTCCCCGTCGCGTGGGGACAGCAGCGCGGTGCTCCACTCCCCGCCGCCTCCTGGGACCTGGGGGTTTGGAGGATGGGACTGAGCGAGGGTGGAGCGAGCACAGCCTGTTCTTTGGCTCATCATCTGGGAAGTGAGTTTTGAAGGATGGCTGCTACCTCAGGGGACCCGGCCTCCACGAATTGTGGACACTACCTTTGCAGGGCACACTGGACTGGGAGGGTCACCCGGGTTCCAGAACCGGCTGTGCCACAGCTTTGCCCTGGGGCCTTAACCAATCCCTGCCCCACCTGGGGCCAGAGTGGGCTTCACAGGAGCCAACCTGTTGAGCAGCACGTTCGCCTGGCCACACTCATGCCAACCCGGGGGATGTTTTATGACTCCGCTTGGTGGGAGTGGGAAGGGTGGCACATGGCGTGGGGCGGGGTCTCGAGTAATCAGTAGTCTTTGTCCCACAGACAGGAAGCAGGGTGCTGATAGCAGAGGAGTTTGCCTGGGTGAGGAAACCACACAGTACGCTGGAGAAAGTCTGTTTTTCCACTTGAATTTCAGGGATTCCATCTTTGGAACAGGGCCGTGAAGGTAGCAGGTGAGGTTCTGGCTGTGAGGGGGCCCTGGTCAAGCTGTAAGGTCCCTGTAACCCACTAGGGACCTTTCTCGCTGCTCTGGGGGCTGGGCACACAGTCTATAGTCCTCTGTCCCTGAACTCACACGGTTACATATACATGGTGGATGGTCACTGTGCAGATTAAATACACACATGCTTATATGCTTCAGAAACTCATGGTGGGGCATCACCTGTAGCCTGGGCACAGGATGAAATACCTTATTGTACACACAAATCCCAACACACAGAAACAAGCATGCCACTCCCCTCCATGCCCCTTGGCCAGGACCTCAGTGTGCACACGCCTCCTTGCAGATGCCCACCAGCAGCACTGCCACAACCCCGCAGTGTGTACACACCTTGCATCTGGAGCACACTTGCTTCAGTACTACACGCTCTTACCAGCAACCACTACCCTTGGACATGTGTCTCACCACACACCACCTCAACACACTGAGTGGACACTTCAGAGTGGCACATTTCTCCACAGATGCCCAAGTGCACACGTTCCAGTACGCACAGCAAACACTCTCTTCATCACGTGCACAAATGCACTCCCCATTGGCATGCCCACACAGCACCCCTCCTTTCTCCATGCCCTGGATGCCAGCGGC
Source organism: Petromus typicus (assembly GCA_004026965.1). Lineage (NCBI taxonomy): Eukaryota > Metazoa > Chordata > Mammalia > Rodentia > Petromuridae > Petromus > Petromus typicus. The sequence continues at coordinate 73,424 of PVIR01001237.1, read as the reverse complement.
CACTTCCTGCTGAGGACTTGACTCTGGGACTTGAGCCTTCACATCACACTTCTGCTGACTGCCCAGCAGGTCCCCAGGGCCTGTGCACTCCACTTCCCGAGCCACTAGCTGGTCCGTCCCCACAACCCCACCGTGCTCGGAAGCAGTCCCTGCTCAGAACATGTTGCCACTCCACCTGCTCATTCCCCGTTGCCAGGGAGACGGCACAAGCCCCAGGGCCTGCAGGGCCCTCTCCTTGGAGAGGAAGAATTTCCACCTCATCAGACCTAAGCACCCTTTGGAGAGAGCCAGGTCACATACCACTTTCCTAATGTTCCTAACTAAGGAAGCAGATTGAGGGCTACAAAGGCCCTTAATACATAAAAGTTACCTAGATTTCTACTGAGGAAAAGAAGGAGGCCCTCTCCACCATGGTCTTATCATCTCCGGAGTTTATATGGAATGGAGAATGCAGCTTTGTCAGACCTTGAAGTTCATCTCCTTCAAAATGCATGTTACACGGGCACCCAAGGACCAGCCAGGCCTGGACGCAGACAGCCCTGGACGAAGTGCTCGCTCCCTACTCAAGCAGCCTCTTCCCCTGCACCTGCGTCCCATGACCTCCAGTCCTGGGACCTGCACTGCCAACCCTTTTGAACCAGGCTGTGCAGTGGCAGGGACACCCCCAAGCCTTCTGCTCCTCAATACATATTAAGTGCCTTGAGGAGTATTAGCATTCGAAAGAAGAAAGTTCTGCAGACCCCTCAGGCTGGTGGCCTCTGGTGCCGCCCACCCGTTCTGCCTGCACTGACCCTGCGGTCTGTTCCTGTGTCTCTTTCCCAACACTCTGATCATCGGAACTGCGTCTTCTTTACTTTAAGCTCTGCTCACTTAATTGTCCCTCTATCCATCTACTCTTCCCACATTCCCTGAGTACTTCCTCCATGCAAGGCTCTGAGCTGGGCCTTGAGAAACACCTGGCTGCAACAGCTCTAGCTCCTCCCCTCAAGAGGCTGCCAGTACAAGGGGGTGGCAGGTAGGAGCTGACCAAATTTTCCCCTTCCCCATTTTAGTCCCGTCTTAGGGCCAGACTCCGAAGGGCCCTCATCAGTACTTTGTTGAGAGCATGGTCAGTGGAGAGAATCTTTTCGTTAGCAGCCACCAGCCACCCACTTCAGAGCTGAACGAACAGGCCCTGAGAACGAAGCTATCCCAAGTCAGTCTGTGGTACAGTGGGACCTCGAGTGAGCCTCCTCCCGTCCCGGCCCTGGAGGCACCCACCTGCAGGTAATGGTAGGCTAGACCCTGATGGCAGGATTTGGACTTTAGCAGGCTCTTATCCAAGGTGGCTGAGGTCTTCTGGCAGACCTCATGGGCGTGGCTGAGGGTCAGAGTGGACCAGGAGCCCCGTTTGACATAGTTGGTGTCCGTGCCCACCCCGAGGCTGGGGCAGGCAGCCGGGGGAAGGGGTGGGGGTGGAGGGGCAGTCAGCTCAGTGGTGTTGTTCTTGGTGGTCTTGAACATGTGCCCACTGATGGTGTTGTAGGCATGCATGAAGTAGCGAGGCTGGCTGCGTTCCGCCTGGCGGCCCAGGGTCATCAGCCCAGAGGCTGGGCCGCTGCTACGGAAAGTGCCACCCTCACCGTCCAAGTTGTCGTCAGAACTCCACCAGCCTGAGATGTTGGAGCGGCTGCGCCGCTTGGGCTCCCCAGCCTTGGCCCGCTCCTTGCTTTTGGCTCTGCGGCCCTTGCCGTCCTCCATGACACCTTTCTTGCCTCCGTTACTCCCAAGCTTGCCTGCTGTGCCCTCCAGCGAGGGTGCCTTTGTGAAGAAGAGTCGCTGGACAGAGTGCACCAAGTGGCGGATGCGGCCAGGGCTCTCACCGCGGGCCTTGGCCTCGCCGCGGGGGAACTGGAGAGTGCTGAAGCCATCACGGTGGATGGGCAGCTGCTTCTCAAACTGGTCCAGGAGGTTGGCAGGCAGCCGGTTGATCTTGGTGGCCTGGGCATGGCTGGGGAAGGGGCTCTCCTCAGGCACCTCGAAGTGGGAGTTGTAGTGGATGCGGGGGAAGGTGCTGCTGGGCGGTGGCAGCTGGTTGTTGAGGGGGAAGAGGCCATCGCCTGGCAAGGTGTTCTGTCCTGGGAAACGGGCCTCGCGGGCAAAGGCCTCTGTGGGCGACAGCAGGTAGGGGTTGTGGTCAGGCCCTGCAAACAGCGGCTCATGAGCTGGGTCCAGGCTGTCGGAGAGGTGGCGGGGGCGGCTGTCACCGAGGCCTTTCATGATCCCGGCCCGTGGGCAGGGGCCGTTGCCCTAGCAGGGCGCCCGGGTCAAGTCTCCCGGGCAACAGCTATCCTGGGGAGAGAAGACAGACAGTGGTCAGCTGGGTTTGGAAGGAACAGGGTCAGGTCATAGGTTGGGAAGATCTCTGAAGTCACAGTCACCTTTGTCTTTGTGAAGTTAAGGACAAGGGCCACTTGGAGGCATCTAACAGGTGTAGGTAAAAGTTCTGACACAGTACATTCCCAGCTCACAGTTAGACAAAGCACGCTGTACTCTTCTGACTGGATGGTGTAACTCTCTCAGCAGCCTGCTGAGAGACCATCTCGGTCCTTTCCTGTTCCATACTGCAGTGTACAGTGGGGGTACCCACTCCTTTTCTCTTTCCCTTACCCCCAAACCTGCACATACAAGTGTATTCTAGTCATACACCCAACCTCCATTCACAAACCCTTTGGGGATTTGACACCTCTCCAACCACGGATGGTCTTCTGGCAGTGCTCATCTCCCCTGGGAGGATCCCCTGAAAGCAGGCATGGGGACCTCTGCACAGGAGCTCCCAGGGTCCCCAGTATCCAGGATGTGAGCCCCTGTGAGCATGTCCCCTGGTACCTTGCATGCTTCTTTCCTTCTGGGGTAGACATAGCCTTTAAAAAGTCAGAGAGCAGGCCCTAGCAGGGTCCTGTCTTATCCAGGTCTCGGGGCAGCACTGGCAACTCTACTCAGCAGAAGAGTCCTTCTGTGGAGTGTAAACCCTCTAAAACCCACTCTGTCCCACACCAAATGTCTACTGGGAGGGAGCTCTGGGCTCGCCCCTGACGCTGAGAAGGCCAACAAGCCCACGGACTCCTCACTCTAACAGGGATGAAGCAATGACAGCCTAGAACAGAGTCCTCAGAGCGGAGAATGAGGCACATTCTTGGGCAGGGGGTGGGGCAGGGCTGCTCCTCCCAGGACGCCCAGGGAACGATCTGGCGTGTGCTGGGTGTGCTGAGGGTCAGCCGAGCGAGGGGCAGGAGGCTCCTGAGGTTCAGGGCCAGCCTGAAGGTTGAAGCTGAAGCCATGCATGCTACATTCCCAAATATGCCCATATCCTTGTCCAAAGGAACTTTGCAGATGTGGTTACTTTCCAGAGGTGACTAAGAACCTAGAAATGGGAGATTACTTTGGATTATCTGATTGGGCCCAACTAGTTATATAGGTCCTTGTAAGAGGAGAGTTCGAGGGTCAGAGTCAGAGGATTTGCTTGCTGATGGGAAAGAGGCCACACTGATGCCTGGTCGTGGGCCAGGACATGCAGACAGCCTGGAGGGAGGGGGGCATGGCGAGGAACGGGGTTTCCTCTAGAGCTTCCAGAAAGCAAGAGGCCCCCGACTTGCTGGGTCGAGGCTCTGAACTGAGAGGCCCCGGCCACATGGCCTCCTGGGCATGAGGGTCGGCTGGGCTGCACACAGCCAGGCTGAAACCCAGATCCGTAAAGAAGGGGGTGACATGTGGTGATGCCACAGCAGGGGCATCCACAGGCCAGTGTAGCCTGTGTCTGTCTCCATCTCCAGCCTCACTAACCTTGGCTCCCCATCTGGCCACGAGGCTTAGTACCCTGCTGTGTTTTCTTCGTAGTTCTCACTGCTCTTGGTAATTCTCACATTTAATTGTCTGCTAGTTTTTGTCTTCTTGTTGGGTGGGACATTTTAGAGTTTCAAACTGCTTCCTGGAAGGTACAGCCTCCGTAACCCTCCTGCCAAAGCCGGGTTCAACAGATTTTCTTTCTCTTTTTAAGAACATGATTTTAATCTTTTTGAGCTATAAGCCTAGCTCATTTATTTTCTGACTTCCTTATAGTCTAATAAATATGTCATAGAAAGGCTATATATTTTCCACTGAGGATTCATTTGGAGGCATCTCATACATTTTATTTTCCATTTTTTTTCCCATTTATTTATTTTTGGTACCAGGAATCGAGGACCTAGCACTTGCCACCATTGAGTGACATCCTTGCCCCCCATTTTTTTTAAATGAGAAGAAATTGAACATAAATTTAGCTATTTAAGTATACATTGGAACTGTACCATTCAGTGACATTTAGTACAATCACAATGCTGTGCAGCTACCACTGTTTTCAAACTTTTTCACGATTCCAAAAGAAAACTCTGTACCCAACAGCAATCACTCCGTGTTCCCTCTTCCCAGATACCAATTTTCTCCCTGTCTCTGTGGGTTTACCTTTTCTCCATGGTCTTATTTTTATTGGGGTAAAATATATGTAACATAAGATGTGTCACTTTAACCATTTATGTGTCCAATTCGGTAACATTAAATACGTTCACAGTGTTGTACAATTACCTCCACCCCCGTCTAATTCCAAAACATTTTCATTATTCCAAACAGAAACCTTCTGCCCGTGAAGCAGGGACTGCTCGTTTCTCCCCTTCTCCTTGACCCTGGTGATTTTGAATCTACTTATCTGTATGAATTTGCCTATTATAGATATTTTATTTTATTTATTTATTTATTTATTTTTGAGACAGGGTCTCGCTTTTGTGGTTCGGCTGGCCCTCAGCTCAGCCTCCAATTCACATCACAGCAATCCTCCTGCCTCTGCCTCCCCAGTGCTGGGATTACAGGCGTGAGCCACCATGCCCGGCACTGTGGTATGTGGTACTGGTTGCTGCTGGGCGTGAGTCTCCACGCTTAGTATTGTATGTGTTTACCGGGGATTGAATCCGGGTCCTTGCACTTGCAAGACAGGCGTCGGAACCACTGAGCTAAATCCCCGGCCCATAGTATAGATATTTTAAATAAGCAAAACTATACAATACGTGTCATTTTGTGTTTGGCCTGTTTCACTTCACTTCCTGTTTTCACAGTTCAGCTCCCTTGCAGGGCATGCATATAGTTACTTGGTACTTAGTGATGGGGATACTTCCTGAGAAATCCGCCCTTAGGCAATTTCACTGTGCAAATAGAGCACGCTCACACAAATGAAGGCGACTGTAGTGTCACTAGGTGACATCCTATGGGCCTTGGTTGGATATACTGTCTGCTGTTGACTAAAACATTGTTATGCAGCCCATGCATACATCACACTTTGTATATTCACATATCTGTTGGTGGACATTTGCATTGTTTCCACCTTTGGCTATGGCAAATAGCTGACAGGAATGTTGTAACACAAGTACGTATCTTTTCAGCTCCCTGTTCTCAGTTCTTGTGTGGATATATCTAAGAACTGAACTGCAGCCACAGGGAGACCCCTTCACCTGGTTATGCTCCTTCCCAGGGCAGGCTGCAGCCCCTGATGGGAGGGTGATGGGCACCGAGCTATGGCTCCTCTGGCTCCCTGTGGGATTAGCTGAGGCTCCTTCCTCTACTCAATCCTGCATCCTCATCTCTCCCAGGTGCCCCCAAGTCACTGGACCAAGGAACTTCTGCACAGGCTCTGAGTCCCAGGTCTGTCTTCAGGGGTCCTGACCAGGACAGACCTGGTTTCTACTTCCTTACCTCACTGAAGGACATTTGGTGACCTAATTATTTTCCATCCCCAGCCTTGGTTTCGCCTCTACAACTTGGGGATGGTGATCTTTGCTTTTCCAGATTATGATAAGGACTAATTACAGTGTTATACAGAAAGCCCTCACACCACAGCAATCATATTTCCCTCCTCACTTTCCCCCAAGGTCAAGGCTTTCCAGTGGGATGCTGCTCAGCATGGTGGAAAGTGCATGTAGCTAGACCTGGATTCAAATCCTGACGCTCACCCTCTGTGGGTCTCAGCTCCCTCTGGAGGCATATGAGGATGTGTGAGGATGATCTGAGCCTCTGGCCACACTGACTCCTTGGCTCAAGTCGGGGCTCCTGGCTTGCTAGGCATTAGCTCCTCGGCTGCCCGGCACCTCCGAGTGGCAATGTCATCACCTTGGGGAGGTCTTAAAATAGGCAGCCTTGGCCTTGCAGGGGAGCAGCTGGCTGCCTGGGACTGTCTTTGTCAATGAACTATACTTAGGCCCATCTGGGTGCCTATAATTACCTCTCATTAATACAAGCCTCATTGCCCTCACGGAAATAGGAAATAGTGGAGCTACTGCCTCTGCTCCCTGATGCCACTGTGTGGCAGCCGCTCTCCCTACCTGCCACAGAGCTGGGCCTCCCTTCCCTCCCGTCATGGAACCAGAGAGGGCATGTGAGCATCAGAGAGCTAATTAGGGACCAGGCCTCGCACAGAACCCATCATGGCTCTTCCTGAAGCAATGCTCACCTGACTGCACTATAACCAGAGCCATCTGTGGCTCTCTCTCCTCAGTCCCAACTCCTTGTGGCAGACAAGACCCACACTGACATGACTGTTTCTCAGGTATTACCCAGTCTGCTTCCCTCACTAATAACTCCTTCCTTTAACCGGCCTAGATCCCTCACCATTCCCACCAAAATCATCTATAACTGCCACTCCTGGGAAGGATAGTTCTGAGGTTGTATTAGCAAAGTAGGCAGCGAATACAGAGAAGAATGAGTCCTGTCGGTAAGGGAGAAGTAGACACATGGAGTAGGTACAGTCGTGAGTTGAAGATGAAGGGCTGGGAATGAAGTGGGGTGGCATGGCTGAACATTCCAGAACATTCTCAGCAGGGTAGGGTTGAGGGTGGAGCGAGGCAGCCTGTGCTAAGCCGTGACTTCCGGTCCTCTCCACCCCCTTTACCTCTTGCTCTGCCTGCTCCATCTCTGGCTGGACTCTCCTTTGGCCTCCCCTTGATGAAGGACCTGGCACTCCTCCTTTTTCTCCACACACATCTCATCCTACCACGTGGCTTTAAACATCACCTCTATCAGAGGACTCCTAAATTTACAACTTCCACCCAGTCTCAATCCCAAACACCAGGCCTAGCAAGAACTAGCTCCCTGACATCTCACCCTGGTTGTCTGATGGTCCAAGATAATGGAGCATACCCCGCCCATCCCACTTGCTCCCTGCACGCAGTCTGTCCAGCACAGCTGGTGACGACACCATCCTGGTCACTCAGGGCGGAAGCCTGGATGTATCCTTCACAATCTCACCCCGTGTCCACCCAACAGCAAACACTCCACAGATGGCCTGGCTGTCCTGCAGTCCCAGCAGCCACCTCTTCTCACCCTGTCCCAGCTCAGCCTGGGCCAGGTTCTGGTCTCTCCCCAGACACTGCTGCTCAGATCCTTCAGAGTCGCCGGTGGCCCCTGCACTAAAAGCTAGCCATTCACTCCGGTCCTCCCAGCCCTATTTCCTGTCCTTGCCCCTTGGGTCTCCATTCTGCTCCATGAACACAGGCACCTTGCCCCTCCCAGCCTCCTGGCCTGTCGCCTACAGTGCCCTGTCTTTGTGTTATGCTGTCCACTCCACTCGGGCCTCAGATCCACCAGAGAGGCCGGCCCAGCGTCCCCACCATCTCACCCACGTACATCCTGAGTGCCCCAAACAGCTAGGACAGGGCATGTCTTTGTCACTGCTGGGTCACTAGCACTCAGCACAGGGCCTGGACACAGCAGAGGCTCCCAAAGATCTCATCAGATGAAAGCGTGGGGAGGTCCTGGAGGTGAAGAAATGCTGCAGGCAGCGGGGCAGCTGTAGGCTGGTCAGCTGTCTCCTCTTGCCAGGCGCAGTGACCCTTGCGGAGTATGCGTTGTCTGTCAGGCTCCCTGCACATGGAAGCTTCCTGGTGAGAACTCGAGGCCACAGGTCTCGAGGCTGCCCTCCAACATGCACCCTGTAGCCCTCCACCTTTGACATTCGGGCCCCAACATCAGCAGGGCCTATGTAACTGACAGGACATCACATGTGAGGCCAGGTCGGGAAAGCCAGGGCACCTTCCACTACTCCCGCCAGGAGGTCCCGCCGCTGAGGGCATGCAGGAGCCCTAAGGAGAAGGCCCTGTGGGAGCAGCTGAGGCCTCCTGCCTGGTACTCGGCCAGTGCGGGAGTGAGCCACCTTGGAAACCTCTTGGAATGGCAGTAGTCCAGTTGCCAGTTGCCAACTAGACTGCAGCCTCTAGGGGGACCCTGGGCTATCGCCATGCAGGGCAGGTTCTGAGTAACACAGCCCAAGTTTACAGCACTGCCAAGTATGCAGGTGATCTATTATACAGAATCAGGTCTGAGGAGTCACCAGCCAGGAGGGTGGAGCCAGTGTGGCTCACAGCGCCACCCTGTGGCCCCGTCCCCAAGGCTTCTTTTCATCTCCAACAGCTCTGTTATCCTCACAAATTCAAGGTCCAATTTGTTTTCAGCCTAAATTCGTGTCCATAGCAACTGTTTGAAAAGCCTGACATTCAATCAACTGGTTGTTTGGTCAAGACTGCAGTCACTAGCTCAGGTCGCGTGGCCAACAGTGTCTCCAGCCTGGAGCCTCCTCTGCCTGGAGACATAGCAGGACTCCTGGAACTTTCCAGAGTGTGGAGGTTGCAGCTCCCTGGGGTGCAGTGTGCAAATGTGGGTGTACGGGGTTTGGATGGGACAGGGCTTTAATGTGACTGCACTCCGCTTAAACCCATCTGGCCTTAGCTGAGGGCTCAGGTCACAGAGGGCCTGCTAGATGCTCACCCTTGCGTGGGTGACATAAAAGGCAGGAATTAGAAGCTTCTAGACTCTCAGAACAAAGGGTGGACAGGCGGAGAATCAGTCACCCTTAGGAAAAATCTGGATGGACTTGCTTGAGCCAGTTCCTCTAAGTCACCTCGAGGTCTCCGCTGACCCTCAGGCAGAACTCTAGGCTCCTCCTCCTCACTTGGCCCAGCAGATCTTCTTAGTTACTTGTCCAGCGCCAATAGTTCTTTGCGGCCACAGAGCCTTTGCCCCTGCTGTGGCCTCTACCTGAACACTGTCTCCTCAGCTCTGCTGTACCCACTGTTTCTGCTGATTCAAGTCCCCGCTCAGATCCCCTCTCTTCAGAGGCCTTCTCTGGCCCGAATCTAAGAAGACTCCTTCCCACCCAACTCTGTTGACATACTGATTTCCTTCAAAGCGCTTGTTCTCCTGTGGGTCCCTTGTGTTCTTGGGTCATGTTTCCCTGGCCCTATTTCTTCTGAGAGGGGAGGAATCACACCTGTTTCTTTTCCTGTACTGTCGCTGGTGCTAAACACAAAGCAGGCACGTAGTAGGTGCATACTAAAAAGTTGCTAAATGAATGAGGTAGCCAGCCAGACAGCCCCGGAGGAGGAAATCTGCGGAGAGTGGGAGCTGCCTGGGCAGAGAGAAGGGACTGACTGTTGGCCCCTCCGTTCTCTTTCCTGCTTCTCTGCGTCTGGGTCTTGGGTGCACTGGCCTGCGATTCTGTCCCTGGGACCTTCCTGCGAATACTGTCATTGTCCTTCCCTGTCCAACACCCAGAAGCTTGGAGATGACATGCCCTTCCCCGAGGCGTCTCCAGCCTTGCACGCAGGAGGCTCCTCTGGGACCCTTCCAGGACGGAAGTTACCACCGGCATCACAGGGTGCTCCAGCGTCTCTGACCAGGAGGAAGACCCCAGGCCCTGTGTGAATGCCAGGGTGTGGAGAGGGTGACACCTCCTGGCTTGTCTGAGTTCCACCTGTGGTTGCGAGTCCCCGGCAGCAACTGCTGTTTCATTCTCAAAGTGTCACGGTTTCAATGATGAATTACATGCTAATTCCAAGCATGAAGGGCTGTGGGGACACAGGGCAGAGGAGTCAGGGCCTGTGGCTGAGAGAGAACAAATGAGTCAGGTCTGTGCTTCCCCTTGATCCCTAAGCCAAGACCTCTCTGCCCTGGAGGAGCCTGCGTCACCCCACTTCTGCCTTGAAAGAGCTGGAGTTGGAGGACGAGACAGGACAGGACCAGGACCAGGGACTGTGCTCAGTCCTGCTCCTCCCCTCCACCTCCAGGCCCCTTCAGGTCCCTCGACCACACTCCAGAAACTGGTGACGGTGCCAGGGAGATGGGAATGTGGGCTCCAGAGCCAGGATCCTGGAGTTGGGGTCCGGGCGCTGGCATTTCCTTGCTGTGTAATTTGACCCAGTGATTTAACCTCTCCAGTGTCCTCCAGGGGGTGCTGGGAGACAAGCAAGCTAACACAGCCAGGCACAGCGCCTGGCATACAGGGAGCAAGTGCTCTCCGAGAACTCACTGCAGCCCTTCTTATCATTTGGAGACCCCCACGGAGGGCAGGGTGCTCGAGAAATCATGGGCTCGGGAGGCAGAGAGGGCTGCGCACTGCATTCAGTCGCTGAGAAGTCCAGAGAGGGACTAAGACTTAGTCCAGTCACGCAGCAGCTGGGATTTGTACTCGGGCCTCTGGACTACTAGGCCTGTCTCTCTGGAGGTGTGTTCTGGGCTCTTCCCTCCTTGTGGTCTCTTGGCTCATTTTTCTAGACCTCGTCTACATTTAATTAAACCTAGTTAGGATTGAATTTAAAAATTCAGTCACGCTAGCCACTTTTCAAGCACTCAGTGGCCACTCTGGACGGGCAGGCATCCCAGGAACAGTATGGATACATCCTGCTCCCATTGGTGCAGTCTGTCCTGGGGGACAGCGTGGGTCTAGAACTTGGCCACTTCTACACAGAACTGGAGGGGAGGCAGGCAGGGGCCTCTACCCCATAGGAGACTTCCTACACCTCCGGGTTGTGATACTGCTCAGTACCGACCCTGTCACATCTTGTCCAACCTCTTGTGTTCTGCTTTGCCACCTGGACTCAGGCAGGGCTGGGACTTGCCCAAGGACACACAGCAGGTGGCAACTGCGGTGTCCTGACTCTGAGCTTGCTGCACACCAGCTGGAGAGTCGGCAGTTAGGACACCTCAGCAAAGGTGCCGGCCAATGCAGTTTTTGCTGATGAATAAAAGCCAAATCGTCTCCCTGGGATGGATGTTCCTGGAGCTTATCAGAAGGGCTGGGGAGGGCAGCTCCCAGGTCACCACGGGGACAGCTCTGGGGCTGGGAAGGGGCGGGGCAAGGGCTCATCTTCTGGGTCCTGCAAGGTCTTGCTGGGACTCACATGTCTCCCTGCTGCCAATGAAGGCTGCATTTTTATAGGATTTTTTGGTGGTACTAGAGGTTGAATATGGGCCCTTGTGCTTCCAAGGTAGGTTGGTACCACTTGAGCTAAATCCCTGGCCCAAGGCTGTGCTTGTCTCAGCCCCAGACTGGGCACACTCACTGTGTGACTTCAGGCAAATCACCCCGTCGTCTCTGTTTTCCAGTTTGAAAAGAAGACAATGGAAAAATAAATAAATAAAAAGGGGCTGGGGACGTAACTCAGCTGCGCCGCGCCTGCCTGGTGAAGACAAGGCGCTGAGTTCGATCCCCAGTAGGCAGTGGGGGAGGCCCCAGCAGTGTGGGGTCCTTGGGAGGAGGCAAAGGGGCCTGACTGGGTCGGAAGGCGCTCGTCAGTCACTGGCGCTGCAGAGAGAACGGAACAGGTTTGGACCTGTCAGCCTGGAATAAATCCCCCCACTCTTCCCTCTCCGAGCCACATTTTCCTCACCTGGGAACATGGATACTTTACCTGCCATGTGGTGGAACATTATTCTACCCTCAAAGAAAATGAAATCTTGTTACATTGCATGCAATAGGGCTGCATCTTGAGACCATCATGCTCAGTGACCAAGGCAGAAACACAAGGACACGTATTGTATGATTCCATTTACACAAGATATCCAGATTAGGCCAATCAGTAGGGGCAAAAAGTAGATTAGTAAGGGCTGGGGATTTAGTTTAGTGGTTCTGGTGCCTGCCTCACAAATGCAGGGTCCCAAGTTCAATTCTGGTACCAAAAGAAAAAAAAAGTAGATTAGTGGTTGCCAGGGGCTCGCAGGAGGGGGATGGGAGGGGATGGCTGAAGGTCTCCTTGAGGGAGGACAGGAGTTCGGGAGTCGATGCTGATGATGGTTGTGCAGCTTTTGGAATGTGCTTGATGCCTTGGACTGCAATTTTCAAATGGTTTACACGGTACATTTTATATGTATCCTACAAGTTTAAAAAATCTCTCTCTGAGGGCTATCGGTGGGAATGTGAGTATCTGTGGGCCTCGGTGGGAATGTGAGTAGGGGTCACCATTAGGTTTTGGGGAGGTGGTTACAGGGCCCCCAAAGGTGGTGCGGGTCAGCTGGACCAGCCATCTGAGTGGGCATGCTGGTTCCCGTTCACAGAGAGGACTGAGGATACTGAGGAAGGATTGTGGGAGGTCAGGCAGGTGTCAGAGCTGCGACTTGAACCCAGGCAGTTTAGTTTCATAGCCCAAGCCACCAATCAGCCGCCAGCCCTGCCTCTCGGCTCCAGGTAACTGTGTTTACTCTGCCACCACCTGTCAAAGCCCTGTGGTAGGCTGGGCTCTGGGAACGCTGCTCACCTGGCCAAGTGCAGGAGCACTGCTCACCTGGTGTGTGGACCGCCGGGGGACACAGCGGCCTGGCCCCGCCTCAGAGCTGAGTAGGAGCAGGTGCATCCTGGAGACACCTGCCCCTGCTTGGTCCACTCAGGCCCCTGCCGAGGAACCATCCTGGAAGGCTGAGCTGGCAGACGGCAGGACAAAATGATTGGAATGCAGCACTTGCCAGCAGATTTAATTCAATTCCTCCAGTATTTATGGGCCTGCTCTGTGACTCATATGGTCCCAGCCCTTAAAAAGCTTGTGGCCAAGTGCAGGAGCAGAAATACACATGGCAATTAGACAGCACATAAAAATAAACCCAGGAAGTGTCAAAGCCAGGCGTGCAGAACAGTGGAGGGTGAGGGAGACTCAACAGGAGGACGCGCCAGTGGAGGGCGCCTCAGTGTCTCTGAGGGCAAGTAAGACCTCAAAGGTGGGGGTGGGGTAAGAATTTCCCAAAAGGGAAAATCACCGGCAAAGCCATGGTCCAAGGCGGGCGATGCAGGGAGTGCTGGGAGCGGCAAGTTGTCTTGAGTCGGGGTGAACTTAGGAGGAGATGGGGACAAATGCCTGGGGTCACATCACAGGCAGCTTTGACAGTCATCCCAGGAAGTCCAGATTTAAACTGTGGGCCATTAACCATCAGAGCAGCAAGGTCCAGAGATCACTGGCACCTGCAATTCCACTTCTAGGACTGACCCATCTGTCTTGCCTTGTGCAAGGGAATGATCTGTATGAAAGTTTTCCTTAAAACATTACCTTCAAAGGGCCGGGGAGTTAGCTCAGTGGTTCCGGCGCCTGTCTTGCAAGCCCAAGGGCCCGGGTTCGATTCCCTGGTAACCACATAACAATACTGGGTGTGGAGACCCACACCCAGCAGCAACCAGTACCACATACCACAGTGCCGGGCGTGGTGGCTCACGCCTGTAATCCCAGCACTCGGGAGGCAGAGGCAGGAGGATTGTGATGTGAGTTGGAGGCTGAGCTCAGGGCCAGCCTGAACCACAGAGACCCTGTCTCAAAAAAAAAAAAAAAAACCTAAAACAAACAAACAAACAAACAAAAAAAAACATTACCTTCATAAAAGCCTGAAAATGACCTCAATGTCCAGCAGGGGACTGGATAAATTATGATCTTGGACACCGTGGAATGCTATACAGCGGTGAAAAAGAATAAGGCAGTACTAAGGGTACTGATGCAGAAAACTCTCCAAAGATTTCTGTGATATAAAAATAGCAAGGAACAGAACAGAATCATGACCACTGTTTGTGGGTTCTCTCAGGAGCGGACCCTTAGCCAGGCATCTGACTCTGGGTGGGAGGTGAAGACACAGGGTCAAGGGAGAAGAGGCGAGGTGGCTGAGGGCCCTGGGTGCTGCTGGGGCCCTTGTCTGCCATGAAAAGGAGTCCTGGTTACACTCTGCTTCGTCTGGTGCCGGCTTGGCACCCGAGCTTGGCCCCCACATCTAGCAGGCTGACGGGAAGCCCGTGGCTGGACAGGCGCAGGCCTTTCTAGGAAGAAGCAGTTGGCATAAAGCAGGGCAAGGTGGTAGGGGCTGGGTACCCGCTGTGGGCCAGCCAGGAAGGATAAAGAGATATTATATATAATGTATAAAATAATATAATAAAAAGATATTATTCATATTTGCTTATCTGCGGATGGCCCCTGAGAAACTGGAACAGGGTAGACGAAAGAGGAGGAGGGGACTTTTTACTATGTTTCTTTAGAATAAAAAAAAAAAGCCTTTTATTTTGGAAATGTTTTTAGATTATTCCCAATAGCAAAGATAGTACAGAGAGTTCCTGTGTAGCCTTCACCCGGTTTCTCCTAATGTTACCATTTTACATAACAATGGTACATTTGTCAAAACTAGGGAATTATCAGTGGTGTGTTACTATTAACTGAACTCCAAACTTTGTTTGGATTTCACCAGTGTCACTGATGTCCTTTTTCTGTTTCATAATCCAGTCCAGGATATCACACTGTGTTTAGTCTTTATGATTTTAGATCATCCATCATGTGGAGGTACTGTTTATTGCAAAAGTTTGTTTGCCAAAATAACAAACTAGCCAGGTGAGACAGTGCCTGTCTGTATCCCTGGATACTCAGGAAAATGAAGCAGAAGGATCACAAGTTGGAGGTGAGCCTGGTGTCTAAAAAATAAAAAGGGCTGATGATGTAGCTCAGTGCCGGAGCACTTGCCTAGCATGCTTGAGGCCCTGGGTTCAATCCATGGCACCACAAAACAAAAAGAAAACCAAAACCAAACAAAAACCCTAAACTACACATGCCAAGCTTATATTCTGCCCTGAGCTGCCCCTTGGACCACAGGGAGTCTGCTGTATATCACACCTTTTAACGAGAGATATCATGTGTCTCCTCAGCACAGGAAGGTATTATATTGTGACCGAAAGGGGAGGAAACGAGGCTTGGAGTTAGAGGCTTGAATTCAAGTCTGCTGGTGCCAGATCTGCAGGTCTCCTTCTGCCCTGGCCTCACTACAGGAGACAGGACACAGAGGCAGCTGACAGGCCTGGCTGGACCTTAATCCATGATGTGATTTCAGGCTCGCTCCTGCCAACTTCTGCACCTCAGTTTCCCCATCTGTGTAACACAGGGCTTGTCTGGGTCTTCCTGCAGACTGGCTGGGTGAGCAGGTCTCCAGCCCAGCCCTCGTCTCTCTGGATGGGCGAGAGCTCATGCACAGTTCTCGGTAATTCCAAAGCTCCATGGTGGAGAATCTTCCGTGGCACCGAACATGTTGCTGTGGGCCACGCACCCAGTTTAAAGAAGGGAGCCAGGGCCTGACGGGTCCCCCCGCAGAGCTGTCGGACCTCAGGGTGGGCTTTCCCCTCCAGCGGGCCCTGCACCAAGCGCGGGGCTGAATGGGCAGGACGGGGTGACGCCTGTCATATCCCAGCTTTTCAGTCTCCAGTCTGAGCCCTTGGACACCAGCCCTCTGCTCTGACCACGGTCACAGCACCACTGGAGACACTGTGCTGGCCTCCGGGCTGCCTTTACCTTGGCTCTCCTCTCAGGAACCAGCCTGGCACCGGTGCCTGGTCTCCCCTCGACAGGGCTTCCAGCCTGGAGCCCATTTGGGACTAGCTGTCCCAACACTGGAGTGTCAGCTTTAGGGTGTCCTCTTGCCATCCTGTCCCCCCTCTCTAACATTTCATGGTCACCAGGCCCTGGGAAGGTGGCAACCTTCACCCCTCACCCAGCCCTTGCTTCCTTCCCCATGCCCTTGGCACAAGCAGACCCACCTTGCTCTGGTGAAGCTGGTTCCTGGCCCCTCCTGCCTCCCTGCCCCACCCCCATTGTTATTAAAATAGCTCATGCCCAGGTCACATTCAGAAAATAGTCTTGCTCCCCACTAGCTGCCCTGTGTGTGCTCCCTGGAATTTTCCACATGGTCTTCCCGAAAGGGCTCCGCTTTCCCTTGCAGTATGCACAGTACTCATAACTAGGACTCACACACCCTCACCACATGTCACACCTTCTAAAAACATGACACGCAAGAGTTCATCTTCAACTCCAACAGTCCTATGAAGGGGTTGGCTATGATCATGAATGCGTCCATTTTATAGATGAGTTAAGTGAGGCAGTCAGGAGGAATCACTACCAAAGTCAAGAGCTGGAATTCAAGGCTCGGCTGTCTGAGCAGAGTCTATGTTCTTAATCTCCCTCCTTCCTGCCTCCACCCAAGAACTCCTCTCTGAAGACCTTGCCCAGCCATCCTGTTCCCTTACCAGTCACTTGCCCATACCCTACAACCCTGTCCTGACTGGCAGCAGTCTCCCCAGCGCACCCCATTCATGCTTCCTAGGACAGCGCCCTGCTGTGGTCCTCGGCTTCTGCTGTCCCTCTGTGCCTACGGCCAGCTGCAGGAGCAGCCCCCACCAGTGCCCTGCAGGTACCTAGCTCCAAGGACTCTGAACTTTGCCAACCCCATGCTCAACTGAGCTATCAGGGGTTCCATGGAAGGGAGACCCCCACAGTTCAGTGCTAGCCTTCTCATTTGCATTTGACTTATTGTTTCATTCATTCATTCCATCAGAAGTTTGTAAACACCTTCTCTCAGCCAGGCAGGAGCTCATGGGGGAGTCTTGTGGGAGACTGATGTCCACCCAGAGGACATGTCCATCAAGGCATGCCATCCCCCCCAACAGTTTCTAGTGCAGTCAGAGCGAGGCTTCTAGAGCTTTCCATGGTAACAGCCGGCTGCAGCACAGTCCGTGGTCCTCCCCCGATGTAGCGGAAGTACTTTCAGGACAAGTTGCTGTGAGGGGAGATGGCTGAAATGGGACCCAGTTCCGCGGAGGTTTAGGAGTACAGGGAGGTGCCAGTGGTAACCTGTCTACCTGAGATGCAAGCGGTATCTAGGGATGGCGCCCTCTCAGGGAACAGCCTGCAGCCTGCCTGCGTGTTCCTGGGAATGCTGGGGTGACTATGGGCTTCCTCCTCCTCTGCATGCCCCATCCCTGAGTTTCAACACCTGGCTGATCCTGAGTTCACCCTACCATCAACCTGCAGTAACTCATGCATCATTAAATCAAACTCCCATCACACAGATGTGGAAACTGAGGCTTCAAGGGGTGCTGGAAGGTAAAGTTACAGTTGAGAATTCAGTTAAAATTTCAAAATCTAATTTTCAAAATCCAGCTGATGGCTATACTCCAGAAGAACTCCAGGGGGTGACACATCCCAGGACCACACTCTGCCCGGTCCATCCCGTCCTGGAGTGATGCTAGGCTTGTCCCGTGCACTCCAGGATACTGCTGTGGAAGGGACAGTATTTCAGGGCTAAAAGACACTGTAGTGCCATCTTGCTGTCTGTTCTCTTGATTTATGCCATGAGGCACCCAAGGAGCACGGTCTAGTGGTCCCCCTGGTCTCTCGCCACAGGGCAGCTCAGACTGCCAGCTCCTTGAAGTTTCCTCTGTGGCCTCAGCTCCGTCCTTTGGGATTATAGCTGTTCGCTCTCTCTGCCCTGGGCCACTACCCTGGAACGTGTCCTGCTATGGTCTGAAAGCTCGTGCCCTCCGAATCCCACATGGCAATGTACCTGCCACTGTGATGGCACTGGGAGGTGGCCTCGTGCTGCTGTGGTTCATTATCATGGGCTAGGTCGGTCCTCATGCTCTGCCTCTACCCTTCTGCCATTTATGATGCAGCAGGAGGCCCTCACCAGACTCTGGCCCTTTGACCTTGGGCTTCCTGCTCTCCAGAGCAGTGAGCGGACAAGCCCTCATCCACAGGCCGGCAGCGTCCTCGTGGAGAGCACAAAGAGGCGGGGGCACATCCCTCTGGCCTCCTCCTTTGCCAGCTGCACAGCCCTGGGTGAAGGCACCTCTCTCTGGCCTCCTATCCTCTCTGGGCTCTCTCTGTGAGCCATAGTCCACATTATTATGCACCCGAGTGGCAAAGCAGAATCTAGCTCTAAGTCCCCATTTCTCTGCCATCTGTGTGGCCCTGGGCCAGGTGCTTCCCTCTCTGAGCCACTGTAACATGTGGACAGTGACAGAGGTACTGAGAAGTGTCACTGTGATGAAGACCACAGCAGTCAGTGGCTCCACCACCACCTGAAGCCTCAGCCTGGCTAACAGAGCCCAGGGAGAGTGCAAGGAGGCCGTGTTTACACAGGCTACTGAACCCAGGGAGGCAAAGTGACTTGCTCAGCTGGAAAACAGTGGAGCCAAGATTTGAACCCCAGTGACTCTGCTCAGAGGGAGGGATATGCTGGGTGAGGGCAAGTTCCTTTCTGTCAGCAGATCCCCATCAGCAGAAATCTGGCAGGGAGCCTGGCCCTACTCGGCTAATACGTGCAGGCCCTCCCACGCACCTGCGGCTGGCAATAGCTTCACCTAAAGGAACCCAACCCCCCTGCGGGCCTGTGCGGCCTCAGCCTCCTCACTCCTTCCTCATCTGTCCAGCAGTTCACTCAGCTCCACTTACTGGCTTTACTGGTCCTCAAACTCGCCACACACTTTGCCCACTCAAGCCTTTGTGTTGCAGGGCCGTCTTCCTGGAATACTTTTCCCTCGTGAGATCCTTGGATCGTTAGCCTGCAGGAGCGGGTCCCTACACCATGGCTGCGTGGCTGTGTTCCTTATGAAACTTACGTCCATCACAGGTGATCTTTGTTTGCACTGTTATTCCTGTTTCTTCCTCACAAACTGTGAGCTGTGAGCACCCTGGATCAGCTGTGTCCTCCAGGCCAGCCATGATGCTGGCACGCAGTGCTCAGTGGCACGTGCCACGAGCTTCCTTTCCCAGCACTGTGAGGCTGGGGTGGGAAGCAGGATGGCAGTCACTGCAAACCCATTTTGCCAGTGAGGCCACACAGACCCAGGACGAGGAAGCGACCTGCCAGTGGCTGCCCTTGGGCAAAGCAGCAGCACAGACCTTGGCTCAGAGCCCCTGCCTCTGCAGCACTGCCTGGCCCCGCCAGGGAGCCTGCTGGCTGCTGCTTGGTATTCTGCCTGGGACCGCTTGGACGAATAAAATATTTATCTGCGGCTGGAGGTTTGCAGAAGACATTGAAGATGGATCGCGTTTTCATGTGCCTATGAAATCTAATTGGATTCATCATAGGATATTTGGTTTCTCGGAACAGACACATCATTTTCTCAAGGAGTGGCAGCCTCTGCCACCCAGGCCTGGGCAGGGGCTGGTGGGGCCGCAGGCATCCATTGGCCAGGCCCAGCTGGGTCTCTGGTTGCTGGGGCTGGGAGCTGGCAGGAGTCCGTCTGGCCTCTCAGAGGGCCACTTCATTTCCCCTGAGGTACCACGCCAGAGATGCCTGCTGCGACTCCTCAGGAAAGCTAGCCCCTGCCCCATCCCTTGCCTGAGCCCAGGGACAGCTACTTATTCCTTTCTGTCACAGTCCCCCCATCTCTACTCTCCTTCCCTTGTGTTTCCCCAGCTCCAAAACAGGACATATTTTCCTAAAGTCTCCTAACTTTCAAGTGAGCCAAGGAAAGTCTTTTTCCTCCCTAAGCCTCAGTTTCCCCATCTGAACAGAAAGAGATAGGTTCCAGCAGTTTTCTCAAACTCAGCTAACCCCCATGGACCTCTAATACTTGTTGTTTTGAGATTGGCTCTCACTATACAGTTCAGGATGGCCCTGAACTCACTACGTAGACCAGGCTGGTCTTGAACTCACAGTGATCCTCCTGCCTCAGCCTCCAAAGTGTTAGCATTATAGACATGTGTCACCACACTTGCTCTTAATACAATTTCTATGAGGTAATATTTTGTAATGTCCCTCTTTGCTCTCCTGAAATAAAATGTATAGATAATATTACCTCCCCACACAATTAAGTAAAAAATAACAATGCCTTAACAAATATAATGGAAAAGGAAGAGAAAATGAATGTATAAAACGACACATATTGTCAAGCAGAGAGGCTGGGACATCCCCTAAAAAGCATGATGTAGGAATCAGATTGTGCACTTGCACACAGAATGTGTGACAGTTACAAATGGAGACAGAAATGAATCAGCTATTCAAATATAAGAATCTCAGGTGGGAAGGATGTGCTCTTTCTAACGTGGGGAACTGACTCCTGGCAAAGTTCTGAATCAACAGACAAAGCACATCCCCTCCTGGGAGGGCACAAGAACTGCTCCTGGGATATTAGGGCCAGGCAGGAAATATTTGGTACTTGTATGTGAAAACAGAAAAGTACATACTCAGGCAATTATAAGCAGCCGCCCCCCCACCCAGGAGTGGCTGGAGGGACATTTGAGAGTCACCTGGGGAGCAGGTGGGATGATTATTCAGTGTGACAGGCTGGCCACCACATTACCAGGTCCCTGTCCTCTAAATGCTGCTAGTAGTACCAACCTAACTACTGTAGGAACAAAAGATGGCCCCCAGGGGGCAGAGCTGTCCCCTGAGACTAGGGCTCCAGCCCCAATGGCAGGTACCATATTGCCACCACCCAGATTTCCTGCATCTGTGGCAGACATAGCTAACTGAAACTTCATTTTCTCACCAATCTTCAAACCTATACTCTAAGTAACCCACTGGAATTCACCCATACGCAGAAACTTGATTTAGAGTTGACATTCTTCAACTCTTGCACATACTTATGGGCCATGAAGACGTACATGAGAGATCTGCCAGGTTCTTCTCACCTTCACCTATGAAGAGTCTAGGCTTCCTTGTCTGTCTCTAGCTCAAGGCCCATCCACAGCTCCCCAAGGCTGGCAGAATGCAGCTCTGCCCCTTGCCCAATGGTGCCAGCTCTTCCTGAGTTGGCCTAGTGATGACAAGTGAGTCATTTCAGACTGCAAAGGAGCCATGATCCTATCTGACCCTTATACAGTATGTGGGGGCAGGCAAGATCGGTCCGATCTTCCAGATAAGGAAACAAAGGCACTTACAGTAAAAGAGACTTGCTCAAAGTCACAGAGCTGGTTAGCAGTCAGCATTGGACCCAGTACTCATCTTGTCCAGCCTGTGCTTTCCAGCTCGGCCATGTCCTAGGACAGTGACAACAAACCTTTTGGAGCTTTCAAAGATAACAAACAACTTTTTGGCACATGTGCCACAGATTCAACACCACTGTTCTAGCTAATTCAGTCATAGTCAATCCAGAATAACAAAGTAGTGGCTAAGACTGGGGGAACTAGAGTTAGATAACATCTGTCTCCTTTGAAATCCTCGTTCCACTACTTGGAGCTGTGTGGCCAGGGAGAGGTGACATAACTTCTCTGGCTTCTCCTTTCATCTGCATAACAGAAATGACAGCATCCCCCTGGCAGAACTGCTGAGAGGATTAAATGAGTCGACCAGCACATTACTAGAATGTAAGCAGTAGTAAGAGCTTGATAGATATCACCTGGCATTAACACTGCAGAGTCCCAACTCTTGCCACCTGAACGCCCTTTAGCTATGTTCTATTCTCCAATAAACATCACTCCTCTCACTCTACCATCTCAACCAGATTTATCTTACCTTTCTTGAGTTTCTAGAAAGTTCTATCTGTGCTTCCATTTTTTTCTGTGTTATTGGCTGGAAAGCCCTTCCTATCTTGCCTTCCAGCCTAACATTTCCACCTGTAAGAAATGCCTCCTCTGGCCGGGGAGTTAGCTCAGTGGTTCCAGGGCCTGTCTTGCAAGTGCAAGGGCCTGGGTTCGATTCCCCAGTAACCACATACAATACTGGGCATGGAGACTCACACCCAGCAGCAACCAGTACCACACATCACAGTGCTGGGCGTGGTGGCTCACACCTGTAATCCCAGCATCTGGGAGGCAGAAGCAGGAGGATTGCTGTGATGTGAGTTTGAGGCTGAGCTCAGGGCCAGCCTGAACTACCAAGTGAGACCCTGTCTCAAAAAAAAAAAAAAAAAACTAAAAAAAGAAAGAAGAAATGCCTCCTCTGAGGTCTGCCTGGAATCACACAGACTGGGTCAGAGGTTACCACAGTCTTTGGTTCTCTCTAACGCACAAGGTCTGGGCTTGAACTTGAAGAACAGAAAGTCCTGACCCCAGCAACTAGTAAATACATGTTCATTTCACACACTTGTGTAACATTTACAAAAACTGGCCATGTTTTGAGCTTAGAAGATTTGTCTCAATAAATACCACAGAAACAACGCAATGGTCTCAATGCATTACAAAAGATGACTGAAAACCACCCCTCCGGTTTGACAATTACATCCTTCTAAATAGCTCACGGATGAAGAAGAAGCCGAATGAGAACAAGAAAACATCAGAACTAAATGGCAGTGAATATACAATATGTCAGAATGGTGCAGTGCAGCTAACACAGTATCTAGAGAGATATTTATAGACTTCACTGCTTCTATTGGAACAGAAAACCAGGGAATGTCCTGGGAACCTGTGAGTCAGGTGTGCCTGTCACAAGAACCCACCCTTCTCCTTAGGTATTTTCCTCCCCACCAATGTTTCCAAGGCCAGCTTCTCGCCACTTTGACAAAGTCATGTCCCAAATCCAGGTCTTGCTTTACCTAAGCACAGGCATAAAGGTGAACCCCAAGTGTGAGAGTTTCTACCCAGCATCTCCTCCGGGGCACAGCTCAGAAAAGCTGTTCTCTCTCTGCTGCACCATTTGAATACAAGTACCTGGGAGGTACTGGGCCCGCCCTCCCAGGTACTTGTATTTTAGGGCTCCTGTTTACAGATGAAGAAACGAGGCTTACCATGGTGCTTTGGGGTGAGAAGTCTTCAGTCTGCCCCTGGAACCACTCCAGAGGAAGCCCCGAATTTCTGCCTGTTCCTCCCAGGTTCCAGGGTATGAGTGTGCATGTGTGTGTGCGTATGGGGGTGGGTGGGATTATGACTGGTAGCCTCTGACTCCGTGCTTCCTGGGATATTAGCTGCTCAAGTGGCCCGACTCACTGCACTTCCAGGGTGCTGGGGTGGCCTGAGGTCATCTAGCCAGTGACCTTAGGCCTCCAGCTGAGGCCCCAGGCTCTCCTCTGCATGGAGCTCAACCCTCCTAAGTTGGAGTCCCCACTGCCATGATGCTGTTTCAGGGGCATGCCCATGACTGCTGTATTTGCAGCTGGCAACCTGAGCTGGCAGCAAGTGATCGGCGTGGTGGCTGGAGATGGGCAGGCAGTCTGGATTCCAGCACTGTTGGCCCAGCCAGCTTCAGGGACCCTCGACTTCTTGACGCCTCTTGCTCTTATCCAAAAAGGGGGGGAGATAATAATCATGGCACCTGTCTCACTAAGTGGACTGTGAGGGCCTGAGTGACCACACGTACTGGACTCTCCGCAGGGAGTGGGCTAACTCACCATGCTCCTACTCCCACCATGGCCCAGAACAGTGGAACTGTGATGGCTTTGTCAGGAGCCCTCAGGCCCCCGGCTCTGGGTATGAGATTTAGGTTTACTCACACAACAGTCATGAACTGGGCACGTACTATGTGCTAGGCAGTCAAAGCTCTGCACCTTCAGGGAGCAGTTCAGAGCAAGTAAAGAAGGCTGGGTGTGATGGGTGGTGGGGAAAGGCTTTGGCAGAGGTGGACAGTTAGGTCTTGTTACCTGATGAGGGCAGCAATCACAACAGCATGTGGCTGTGTGCGCATAGGCATGCTTGTGTAGGGCGGGGCTAAGGGGAGGGTGGTCAGAGGGAAGCCGGTGGGGATGAGGGCCAGGGCCGCTCACACAAGCCCGGGAGCCACAGGAAAGCTTGGCTTCCTCAGGAAGAGCATTATTCTCAGGCTGCGGAGCCAGTGTGGTGGGCCTGAGTTCCAACCCAGGCAGCCGCTTGCGCTGCCCACTCTCTCCACGTGGCCTCGCCAAGTGCTGCTGGAAACTGGAGTCGCCCCAAATGATAGGTGTGTCTGGGGAGAGGCCCCCAGCCCCAAGCTTTCAGAAGCCAGAGCCCCGAGGATGTGGGAGGCGAAGCAGGTCGAGTGTGGGTCACAGAGAAGCCGGGTGGGGTGCCGGAAGGGGTGGGGGAGGCAGCCGCCTGGGCTGGGCAGCGGGGGCGGCCTCTCCATGGAGACGCCTTTGGAAGCACCACTGGAATTACTCACGGAGGCCCGTGCGCACACGTGCACGCAGCCAGGGCCATGTGCGCACACACCACGGGCCCACGCAGCCCGATCAGCTCCACAGCTGCCTTGTGCATGACGTCACGGCCCGCTTTTCTGTAACCCCGGCGGCCTGGCAGCCCCAGGGCAAGAGCATAGAGCAGGCCTAGGCAGCCACGTGCCCGCACCTCCCCCAGGCTCCACGGTCGGAAATACAGCACAGATGGGTGGGCGCACAGCAGAGACCAGTGCCTGAGAGGTGTGTCAGAGGGAGCCCTGAGTGGGCAGCAGGGCCCTGGGCATGAGCTGTGGCTCCCTAGAGACCGAATACACTCGCTGTGTGATGTGGCACAACTCCTCTCCCTCTCTGAGCCTGTTCATCTCCACAGGGGAGACTGTGTGTCATTTCAAGACACGTTTCAAGCGCTTAAAAGGGGCAGGCACAGAGCAGTCCTGGAGTGATGGAGCCTCCTTTCCCCTCCCTCCCCTGTGCTAGCTTCTGCTTTGGTTTCTTACTCTGCTCAGTCTGTTTGTTTTAAGACAAGAGTCTCACTGTGTAGCCCGTGCTGGCCTTGAATGCACAGTAATCTTCCTGCCTCAGTCGCTGGAGTGCTGGGATAACAGGTGTGCCCTGTCACACCTGGCTTCTCACCTGCTCTTTAAAGGAACTGTGGCCTATCTTCAGGCTGGGGTCAGGCAAGCTCCTGTCTGGTCTGCTAGCAGCTGGCTCACCCCGACACATCTGTTGTAGGCTCTGGCTGGCTCCCTCCTCCACACCCCCATCCCCGGCTCTGTCTGGAGACCTCAGAGAAAACAAGGACAGGAATCCAGGCCAGTCTGCCCTCTCCACTCTCCTGAGGCTTCCCCCTCACTAGATCATCTCCTGAACACATCATGACCTAGCAGCTCCTGGGGCAGGTGTTTGCATCATGATCTAACAGGTGAGGAGGCTGACACCTAGGAAGAAGAGCGCTGCCCAGGGTCCCACGGGGAGTGAACGGAGCAGTTAGAGCCCCAGCCAGCTACTTCCTGGCCTCCCAGGGCCTTGGGCCAGGTCTTCTCTGCCGTGCAGTCCGCTCCTGGTGTGTCTCCTATCTCTGTATCTAACCACTCCAACTGGTGAACCTGGGTGCTCCAGTCTCAGTGCCCGCTGCAGCTCCTGCCTGAAAGTGAGGACCTGTGGAGACAATGCAATTCTGACACAACCCCCTCATTCAAAGCCCTCAGCCTGTCTGGCTTTCTTTTACTGAGCTCTTCTTTCCTGCCTCAGGGCCTTTGCATGGCTATTCCTTCTACCAGGAATGCTGTGCTCTGGACATTCCCATAGCTGCTTTTCTGCTTCATTCAGGGCTCAGCCCTCAAGCCACCTCCTCAGAGAGGCTTCCTTTTGACTCCCTCCTTGCTCCCAGATTCCCAGCTTTTTCTTTTAAATTTCTTTTTTTTTTTTTTTTTTTTTTGAGACAGGGTCTTGCTTTGTAGTTCAGGCTGGGGTGGAGGAGGCAGCCACCTGGGCTGGGCAGCAGGGGCGGCCTCTCCATCACAGGCAATCCTCCTGCCTGTGATGCTCAATATCACAGCAATCCTCCTGCCTCTGCCTCCCGAGTGCTGGGATTACAGGCGTGAGCCACCATGCCCGGCACTGTGGTATGTGGTACTGGTTGCTGCTGGGTGTGAGTCTCCACACCCAGTATCGTATGTGGTTAACCGGGATTGAACCAGGGTCCTTGCGCTTGCAAGACAGGCACCAGAACCACTGAGCTAAATCCCCGGACCCTTTTTAAAGTTTGTTTGAGACAGGGTTTCTCTTTGTAGTTAAGGATGGTGCTCAAGTCCGCCTCTAACCTAGCAATCCTCTTGCCCCAGCCGTCTGAGTGCTGGAAATACAGGTGTGAGCTACCATGCCTGGCACTGTTGTATGTGGTTACCGGGGATCAATCCGGGGCTCTTGTGCTTGCCAGGCAGTCACTGGAACCACTGAGCTAAGTCCCTGGCCCATCCCCAGCTTTTTCTTAATAGCAGTTCTTCATGTATTTTGTCTTTATACTTAATGTCTTTTTTGGGGGTCTTAACTCCTCTACTAGACTGAGATCTTTGTGAAAGCTGGGACTGGGTCTTTTGCAATATCCTGAGGCTGAATCAGTGCTTGAAACATAGCAGGTGCTTATGTTGGTTGAATAATTAAAGGGGTAAATGAAGGAATGAATGACCTGTAGTCCTGGGGACCTACTGCCTCCTGGCTGCCCCCGAAGCTCCCCAGATCTCCTCTGGCAGACTAACTGCTCTGTGTATCATTCTACTGGCAGCACTGGCACCTGAGCCAGACACTGCAGTCCCCTGTCTCCCCTCCCTGGTCCCAATGGTTCCATTTGCTGCCTCCCGCCCACTGGCCGGGGGGCAGTTCCTTCTCTGGCTGGATTTCCTTCTCCCTGCCGCTCCAGCCCCACCTGGCCACCCTCCCCCTTCAGAAGGATCACCCTACCCAACCCTCCAATCCCACCACCTGACCATGGCTCCTTCTGCCCTCGCCCCTAGGGGTGACCCCACAGGCTACGGCCCACTAACAAAGGGCCTTTATGACATGACTCGAAGTTTCTGCAGCCACAACTGCCACTACATATCCAGGCTTCTGCCTCTGTAAGAGCTGGTAGGTGTCCATGAAGCAGTTCCCACTGCCCAGGGCCCTCTCCAGGGTCTGCCTGGCTGCTCCCATCCTGGCTCTGCACCACCTTCCAAGGGACTCTTCTCTGCCTGAACGGGCTGCTTCCGCTTCTGCCATGCTGCCCTCAGCCTGGGCCCTTCAGCCCGGACACCCACAGTGATCACAAGTCAGACCCTGTCCTAGGACCTGACGTGCCTCACCCCACAGCCTCTGCACGGGGAAGAAGGACACAGGTTAAACGACTCACCCAAGGCCTCCAACAAGTAAAGAGTGGAGCCAAAATCTGAACCAGATACATCTGATTCTAGAAATTGTAGACTGTCTGATGACAAGGACCACATTGGGCTTTTCTTCCTGGATGACCAGAGCCTGACACACAGGGCCAAAATGAACAAGGAACATTCTCAGGTGACGCACTCTGACAAAACTGTAGGGACGAGGATCACAGCACATTCTAAGAAAAATCCTGCAGGTGCAAAAGGGTTGCCTGGGACAGAAGAAACTTGAATACAGAGAGGAGTGAGGAGGCAGAGCTGCCTTGCGGACCAGAGGTCTCTGGCCTGTTGGTGAGCGACGTGTGCAGGGAGCTGTTCAGATGCAGCCTAGGCCCCTCCCAGCCTGTCACCCAGGTCCACACCCAGGGGTGAAGTCAAGGAGCTTCCGGGAATTCTCGGGAGTCTCACATTTCCTTCATAAGGGCAGCTGTAAGCCCCCCCTTGCCCCGATGGCCTGTGTTCTAACAGACATGCCAGCTAAGCCCAGTGGCATGCCTCTGGGCACCGTGACAGACTGTTATAAAAGCTAGCACAGTCCTGCCCCTTGGCCTTGGGGACACTGGCTGTCCTGGGGATGATGTCACACGCAGTGGCCCCTCTCTGCCAGGCCTCCTGTTGAGTGCTTCGAGCCCCGAGTCCCACTCCACAGCACCACAGACTGGTGGGGAGGCCGACACTCGCCCCAGAAGCCATGAAGACCCATGCTCGGAGCTGGGTGATGACTCATCTGTGTCCGGGCTGCCCCACTCCTGGCCCCTCCACTCAGCCAGCTTCACGGTGCCGGGAAAGCTTTCCCAGTCTGCTGGGGCTCGGAGAGGCGGTGCCAGAACAGGCGCTGCGACTTCAGTGGGTGACAGGTGGCCTATCATGAGGGCCTGTGTGGTGGATGTGGTTTGAAGTTCCTGGGGCTTCAGAGAATGCACAGAACTGCTCTGAACCTGGTCTCTGGGGCTGGCTGGGTCGGGAAGGACACAGATTTTATAAATACCTCAGCCCTTGCTGGTGTCACGTGGCGTGGGGAATTAGACGGGAGGCGAATTCGGAGGAGGGGGAGGGTTTGAGCTGTGCTGGCGGCCCCTTCGGGGATGCAGAGTCCATGGTCAGGGCGGGCAGGGCCCGATGGGGGGCTTTTCTCACCGTGGCTGCTGCTAAGCTCCAGTCTGGGGTGTGGGGTGGGCGTCTAGTCCGAATGCTCAGGGATACTGAGCCAGGACCACTGGCCTGAGTGGCGGGAGTCTATATGGCTGAATTTCCAGAAGTGAATGGGGGAGGGCTGACCCCCTCCTCACGTCCACAGCTGGGAACTGTCGTGGGTCAATCTGGGATTGAAGTCTACGCTCACTGCATCCAGAAACCCCAAGTGGGTTCCCCTCTTATCCACAGTCTTCTGTAGGGCCAAGCCAGTGCCCTTCCAGCCATGACACAAGGCTCCAATCTAGGGCTCTCTTCTCTACCGGGAGGAGCCAGGAGCATAGCTCAGGGTGTAGCGAGGAGGGCAGTGAAGGCCTCCCCCCATCAAGAGGCTGCTATTCTGGGCCTCTGTAAATCACAGCGTGGGAGTTAAATATAGGGGACATCACGTGGCAGGCTGTAGGTGGTTAATGACCCTGCAGGAGGCGAGTCAGAACCCAGAGCAGCAGGCATGGCAGGGGGTGGAAAGTGGGGGTGAGTTGGGTCAGGGGCCTACTAAGTCCCCAACCTCTCTGTGACCTCAGGCTCCTGTCTGTCTTCCTGGGCCTCAGCTGTCCCAACCTGTGGCTGCTGCTCCCTTGGCTGGGACGGACAAGGGCAGATGCCCTTCCCCTAGGCTTGGTGGGGATCTTGTGACCTCCACTGTCGCCTCCAGGGTCAAAGCCTTGGTTCCTGAAAGCCAGTGCAAATACAACCTCCATGAAGCCTTCCCCCAACTGACATTTACCCTGGGTCCCTTGGTGCTGTCTGCACATTTCTGAGCCCCCATTTCAGCCTGGATCCTGCCTTGCTAAGCAGCGGGTAAGCCTGGCCTTAGCTGTCCACCCTGTCAACTGGGAGGCCAAGAGCTCAGGCGCTGTCACTCACCCACCGGTATCATGGCCTCCAGGGCCCAGAGTCATGGCTCTTCTGAACCTCAGACCCTCTGGAGTCTAGAATTACAGCGGCTACCACTGCTCCAGTACTTAGAAATGGTCCTGTGAACATGGTCGGTCTGCGCACAACTGGGCAAACAATTGTTTTGTTTTCTTTTGCAAGACAATGAAAGTCACACTCCGTCTTGATTTCATTTTTTCTTAGTCTACTATGAAGCTCAGAGGTAAAGCATAATCTGAGGGTGATCTCAATTTTCACCTGATATTTATCTTGTATATGGGAGTAAAGAAAAAAGGAAAAGAAAAAAAATGAATCAGGATAGCTTCACAGCTTAGACTCACAGCTGAAAATGATAATCACCAGAGTTCATGCAGAGAGTGCTGAGCCAGGAACAGGTCTCAGTGAGGCCGGACCTGCTGCTCACTGCTCCATCATCCCCAGAGAGAGGGTCTACTGTTCCCACTGAGCAAAGGCAGCACAGGGGTTCACTGCCCTTCCTTCAGCCACAGAGCTAGAACACTGAGGAGCAGAATTACAACCCAGCAGGTCTGACCTGAGCTCAGACCCGCCACGCGGCTTCCCCCAGAAACCAAGTCTGACCAACACAGAGAACTGGGGTTACTGAGTTTGGGAGTGGGGAGAGGAGGTGAGACAGAAGGGAGTGGTCTGCGTCAGAGGTCAAGGAGGAGGGACTTGGGTTCTGTGGGCTGCAGGATCGAGGGAGGAGTCAGGGCACAGGGAGGCCAGGGACACCTCCTAACAGAGCCCTGCTCACGGGAGCGGCTGCCTTGGCTCATGTGCTCGGTGGCGTCCTGCTCCAGAATCCACTCCTGGCAGAGACAGAACGAGAGAGCATGAAAAAAAGACTCAACAAGGTGAGTGGCTCACCCATTGGCTCTCGAGCATCAAACTGTTCCTGGAGGTTCTCAACCGCGACAGGGCTCCTTCCTGGGGCTTCTTTGGGAACGACCAGGACGCCATGAGGTATGACAGTGGGTTCTACCAGCACGTGCCCAAGGTCTACCAGGCCAGGGATGTTCAAGAGCCAATCACGAGAAGCCAGGTGCGGCGGTGCACACCTGCACTCCAGCACCCTGGGAGACTGAGGGAGGAGGATTACAAATGTGAGCCCAGCCTGGGCTCAAATGTAGAAGTTTAGTGATATTCCTCTCTACATTAAAAATACAAAACGGGCTGGAAATGAATGTTGCTTAGTGCCCTGGATTCAATCCTCTGTAACACACAAAAAAGAAAAACAAATAAAACAAAAACCTACAATGAGTCGGAGATTCTTGCCCAAGGAAGAATTGTCCTACTTGAAATGCCAGTGTGTCCCTGTTGAAAAAACATGAGATTTAGGAATTAGTGTAGAATTGGAACAGACAAAGGGACAAAGAGATCAGTGAGACACAGCAGAGTTCCCAGAAATAGATCCATAAATACATGGCACTTAAAACATAAAACAGAGGTGGTATTTCAGACGAGAGAGAAAAGGACAAAGTATTCAGTGTGTGCTGCTGGGACACTACGCTCATCCAAAAACAAGGCTAGACTCCTACTTCACACCACATGCAAAGTAAATGACTAACCTGGATTAAGGATTTCAATCTGAAACACTAAAGCAAAATAAGAATTTAAGTTTGTCAGGGCTGGAAATTTAGCTCAGTGGTTCTGGTGCCTGCCTCACAAGCACAAAGTCCTGAGTTTGACCCTTAGTACAAAAAAAAAAAAAAAAAAAAAAATCAAAATTACTAGAAGAAAATGTAGGGCATCTTTATGACCTTGGGTGGGGGAGGTGTTCTTAAGCAACTTGCAGGGAAGTAAAGACAATTACAAAGGAAAGTGATGATGTTTTACTACAATAAAATTTTTAAACTTCTGAATCAAGAAGACACTGGGAAGAAATAGTTACAACAAATATAAGAAGGATTAATATCCACATATATAAATCCCTTTTACACACTAATAAGGAAAAGAAAAGTGATTTATTAAAAAATTGGGCAAAGTATATGAACAGGCATTTTGTATACGAGGAGACCTGGGTGACCATGAGCCACCTAATGAGACACTCAGCTTCTCTGAGAGTCGGTGATTCTAGTGAAACAAGATACTTTCTCCCAGCAGACTGGCAAAATTAAAGAGCGGTAGGTAAATCAACTGATGGTGAGGTGCTGACTATGTGGGAATGCAGGATACATCACAAACAGGGGTGCAAAGTGCCATCGTTACCGGAGAGGACAGTTCAGCAGCGCTTATTAACAGAAAACCACACCCCCACAAGGATGTCTAGGGCAGCACTTAGGACCAGACCCACTGGAACATAAGCCAGGGGCAGGATGAGCAAAATATGGGACAAACATACAATGGAATCCTATTCAGAGAGAAGCGCATGAGCTACATTTGTACCTGAGCAGGTGCCATAAAAAAGCAAGATGTAAAGATAATTCATTGATCAAACATAATAGATGTAAGGAAATCATTCAAGCACCCCCCCCACTCGGGCTTGGGAAAATTCCCTCTGATGGGGAATTCAGCCTGCCTTCCTTCCGTTGCACCCCTCCACCAAGCATGCCTGCTCTGTGCTGATGGGTGCTGGAGAGGAGCTGGAGGCCCCAAGTGCTGTACTTGCTGTGGAAAGGACCCCGCTATAATTCCAGCCCCAGCAGGGCCCCCCAAACCTTGTCTGACACTAAGCCCTCCCCTCAGACCAGGTGCCACACACTGTCGCCGTATGCCCATTCTGCCGGCTGCATAGGCTGCTGATAGGTTCCCAGAAAAGTGTGGACTAGGCAGCTGTGTCTCCTAGGTGACCCAGGCCTCAGCTGAGGTGGAGCCGTTGTGCTGTCTTCACTTCTCCTCCCCTCTGCTTCCCTCCATCATTCCCACTGTCTTTGTCCCCGCCTCTTCCTTCCTTTGATTTCATGATAGGTAGAAGGTAGATCCAAATCTCTGGGTCTAGGAGCTTCAGCCTCCCAGGCTGGGCTGGGGAGTCAGATCTCTCCTCTCCTCGGGAGAGGAAGCAGGACACAGCAACCACAGAGCAGGTGGCCACCTCCTCCGCAAGCCAAATGACAGCCAAGGGCAGCAGCCGCCGCCACGTCTAGGGCCTCAGATGCCCACAACAGGGCCCTGGAGATAGAGTGGCCAAGAACAGCCTAATTAGGCGTGACAGTAGCCCCAAGAGGCATATTAAGCTTGAAACCATTAGGGTGGCCAATGCAGGAGCAGTCAGAGCTGGCCCAGCCACCAACCCCCACAGGGACACTTGGCTCTGAGGCTAAAGTCCATCTGCCTGAAGGAATGTCTGTCAGCTAGGGCTGCCAGGTGCTGCCCTGGCCATGGCCACTAGTCCTGCTGGGAAGTAGCTGTGTGGGCTCAAGGCAGAGGTTCTAGGCCCACACCTGCCTCTGATATGGCTGTGCTACCTTGGAGGTAGGGCTTCCCTCCTTTCCTTGGGCCTTACTTCACTGACGAGAGCCTGTCAGCCCCCTATCACCATTTCTTCTGGACCTTCTGGAGGTGGAGAAATAAAGGCCCCAGGATGATTGGTCTCCAGAGGACACACCATTCACAGGTCCATCTCCTTGACACCTCCTTCTGTTTGTGACACAATACTAATTCCTCATCTCTTCAGAGCCTTGGCCAGCATCATGGCAGACAGGTGGGGCCTCAAGCCTCAGGAGAGGAAAGACACTACAAGAAAGCCAAGTCCAGGTAGGTGTGGAGGCTGAAGCAGGAGGATCACAAGTTCAAGATCAGTCAAACAATGTAACAAGACCTTGTGTTAAAGTGAAATTTCAAAAGTGCCGAGTACATAGTAGAGTGCTTGTCTAGCATGAAAGGAGCCCTAGATTTGATCCCCAGTACAATCCGAACGAAAACCAACAATCAATACGTGCTGCCTATTCGCTCTGCCCCCACAGGCACAGCCCTCCTCTGGCTGGACCAGGTGACACCCCAGGGGTGTGGCATTCAAGTCTGTGGTTTCCCATTCCCAAGGCTTTTCTCTGGCTAAGTGCCCTTAGGCTTTCCTGTTCCCTCCTTCTGTCAGCTAAATATACCAAGCACTTCTCCCCAGGGGGTTGTAAGGACTGAGGGCCTAAGTCTGTCAAGCACCCAGCACAAGGCTTGACACGTGTACATGGTCAATGAACAGGAATTACTTGCATGCAACCCTTGAGCCTGAGACCCCCTTCAAGTGTGGTCCAAATTTTAGATGAGATTCCAAGAGTATCTGTATTTAACAGCCTCTTGGGCAGCCCACCCTTAGCTCACCAACAACTCTTTTATAACGAAGGAGGCTGAGAAAACAGATACAGCCCTTGAGGTCCTTAAGTTTGCTAAGCTTTAGTTTTCTCACCTCTAGCATGGGGATTAAATATTAGCACCTCCCTTGTAGGTCGACGTTTAGAAATAAATGGCATATTACATAATAAGTTCTTAAAAAGCTGCGTGGTAGATGACAACAGGGGCCCTAGTCCTACCTCAAATATTTCTCACATTTTCTCAATGCTATGGTCAGAGCTTCTGACCTCGCAGCTGGATCTCTGGAAAACCAGTCCTGAAAAAGATTCATTAAAACACTGAAAATGGAACCATGGACAGCACCCCACCCGCCAGGGTGGAGCCAAACCCTCTCTTCCGCACCACAAACACCGCCCTTCCCGTCAGCACCAAGGACAGCGACTGAAGGGTACCAGGCACCCCGGAGGCCAGTGCCAGGTCAGAACGTCCCAGTCACGCCCACCTTGTGCTGAGATGCAGGAAAAGCTTCCTCTTCGCAGGTCGTTATCTGCCTCACAATTTGCAAAGGGATACTTTTAATTCTACTGTCATCTACATACCTTTTATCCCATTCTCCTCAAGTGAAGCTCCTTGGATGTGGCAGCCCAGGAAAGTCTGCAGGGGGTACTTGACAAGACACCCTCTGGCTAAGAGAAACTCTCAAGCCTTCCCATTTTATCCTCTTAGCCTCACTGGAGACACAAGTAGCGATGGCCCCTGGACAGGGTATCACAGCCAGGCGCGGCAGCAAGGGACAGGCCCTTTGCCATCTCACCTCAAGGCCTGGGCTCCCTGCCCTGTTCGCAAGACACTGAATAAACAGGAAGAGCATTTTGATCCTTTATCCTGTTCCCCTCCACCACTCATTCCTGAGGCCACCTTTTCTTGGCTCCTCGCCTGTCTGATGAGCATTAGAGTCATTCTTGCCCTGACCACTTCTCTTGCACAGCTACCCACGCGGTCAAGAAGCAAACACTTTGAGTTGCTGTGATCCTTTCAAGACCTCCAGAGCTTCAGTTCAGGAGACTTCAGCTAAGTGAGCAACTCGGTCCTTTGGAGGTGGCAGAGGGGAAGATGAGTCACAACAGAACATGGGTATCCATCCCTACAAAGGGGAAGAAGGTCACCTCCTCAGAGTTGGGATAAAATGACATGATGTGACCAGTGATGGTCCTGGCACATAATATGGCTCAGAGAATGTCTGTTTCCCCTTCCCAACAATGGAAATGTAACAATGGCAATGCTGATAACCACCAGCATTGAGTGTCTACTATGTGGTAGATCAGTGTCTTAAAGGGAAGGCAAAGATTCTTATACTCCTTCCCCACCCCCCAAACCAAGGTTCAAATGAGCCAAAAAAATCTCTTAAAGGTTATACAGCTAAGCAAGTATCAAATTCCAGGCTGCTACCCAACTCCTAGCTCTCTGCTAAGTACAATCACTCTCTCCGATGACCCTTGGTGACTAAGTTTAGCCTGTTCACTATCTGCCCAAATCCAGTGCTAGAAGCCCCAGGACCAGGTGGCCAGGCCCAAGAAGCTGCCAGACTCACTCCCATAGTGCCATAGATGAGGGCAGAATCCAGAAGACTGCCCTCCTCAGCTCCCATGAGACTCCACGGGGGCTCACCTGCATCAGTTCCCTCCTCTCCTTATACAGCAAGCTGGCATTCAGCCCACTACCAACTGTCCTTCCCTCCTTTTTCTGAAGGGATGGACAATATGTCATCTACCTTCTCTAATCATCCCAAAGAGCCTTGTACAAAGCAGGCCCTTAATGACTATTTCTTAAATTATTTCATTCAATCATTCAATCACTATTTGCTGAGTGCCTAATGCATGTTAGACATGACGTCTGGTAGTGAAATCAGAGTAGTAAAACAAAGTACACTCAAATAAATGGGCATCCAACCCTCTGTTATGACATGATCAAAGAGGAGTGAATATGCCATCTTCTCCACTCACTGTGAGTGCCAAGAGGGCTGGCAATGTCACTGTCATGCTCTGGATTGGTGTACAGTGCCCAAGATACAATACATGCTCACTAAGTGAATGAAGTAGAAAGGCAGCCACCATTTATTGAGAGGCTGCTCAGTTCCTGGCACTTGATGTTTTGTGCACATTAATTATTTCATGGAATTTTTCCAGCAGCCCTTGTGAGTATTTTGAAGTGGCTCTCACTAGCTGGCTATCCATTTTGCTTGACATAAATACCCAGTAGAAAGAGAAATGAGGGCCGGGGAGTTAGCTCAGTGGTTCCGGCGCCTGTCTTGCAAGTGCAAGGGCCTGGGTTCGATTCCCCGGTAACCACATACAATACCGGGTGTGGAGACTCACCCCAGCAGCAACCA
This sequence comes from Petromus typicus, assembly GCA_004026965.1. NCBI lineage: Eukaryota > Metazoa > Chordata > Mammalia > Rodentia > Petromuridae > Petromus > Petromus typicus. The sequence continues at coordinate 37,663 of PVIR01001237.1, read as the reverse complement.
GTACCACATACCACAGTGCCAGGTGTGGTGGCTCACGCCTGTAATCCCAGCACTCGGGAGGCAGAGGCAGGAGGATTGTGATGTGAGTTTGAGGCTGAGCTCAGGACCAGCCTGAACTACAAAGTGAGACCCTGTCTCAAAAAAAAAAAAACCTAAAAAAAAAAATAAATAAATAAATAAAAAAGAAGGAGAAATAATACCAGCTTTCCTTGTAGCTAGGGTAGACATGTGACCACATTTTAAAAAAAGAAATGAGGCAAAAGTCCACTTGGTGGTGCTTCCAGGGAACTTTGGTAGACTCAGGCAGAAAAGCCTTTACTACCTCTTTCTGTCTAGAATTCAGGTAGGTCGCATATAGGCAGAGCAGCCTCTTTGTAGCCATGGGGATGAAAGCTATATGTTAAGAATGGCAGAGACCTGGCCTCTCCATTTGAACTGTTGTATTGGCCCTCACCTACCAACCTGGATTTATTTCTTAGTGGTATTTAGGATCAAATCCAGGGGTGCTCTACCACTGAGCTGTATCTCCAGCCTTTTTCACTTTTAATTTTTAAAATATTGAGACAAAGTCTCAATTAATTGCTAAGTTGCCCAGGCTGGGTTAGAACTTGTGATCTTCCTGCCTCAGCCTTCCTGAAGGCCAGGATTACAGGTGTGCAACCACTGCCTGGGTTTGGGCTGGATTCTTGTTACATGGAAAAACAACCTCCTGGTTGTGTATACAAATAATACGTGTTTTCTTTTTTTGCATGAAGCCTAATGCAATCCCAGCTGATTTGATGCTACTACTCCAACAGGCGAGGCTGAGAGAGAATAAAGGACTTTTCCCAAAGCCACACAGTAAGTTGGCTGGGGAGTTAGCTCAGTGGTTCCAGCGCCTGTCTTGCAAGCACAAGGAGCCGGGTTCGATCCCTGGTAACCACGTACCATACTGGGCATGGAGACTCATGCCCTGCAGCTATCTACCACATACCACAGTGCCGGGCGTGGCTCACGCCTGTAATCCCAGCACTCGGGAGGCAGAGGCAGGAGGATTGCTGTGATGTGAGTTTGAGGCTGAGCTCAGGGCCAGCCTGAACCACAAAGTGAGACCCTGTCTCAAAAAACCTTAAAAAAAAAAAAAAAGTCACACGGCTCTATTTTGAGATACTTCCTGCTCACTGTGGTTTCCCCTTGTGTCCTTTACCCAGCTCCATCCCTAACTACAGGCACGTTCAGGTTCTCCTCTCCACTCTTCTCTGCTCACTTCCCAGGATTCTGCTCTGATGCCGGCCTCAGTGAGGGGCCCTCTCTCTCCCAGGCCCACACTTCTCCTGCTACCTCAACAGTGCGCATGGCGTGTGCTCCTGGTTAGTCCTGTGCCACCACCAGCATGGCTTTCCTCAAGAGCAGTTCTCAGGGCCTGGCTCCTGCTCACCTCCAGCATTTGTTCCTGCGCTCCCCTGCCTCCTTCAGATCACGGGAGGCCCTCTTTGCCCACCTACCTGGAGTAGGTGCCCGTACACCACCTGCCATCTCCCCTCTCTACCCCCTGGTCCATTCGAGTGTGACCTAGAATCTCTTCAGCTGACAGTGGGTGTGTTTAGCAATTTCTTGAAGGCAGGAAACAGGCCCATCTTTTCTACCACTTTCCCAGTGCCTGGCACAAGGCCGGTGCCGGGCATGCCAGGAGGTGCTGAATGAAGCTCAGACCTGCAGCCCACACCTTCCCACCACCCACTTCCGACTCCAGCCAGACAGAACTACTCAAGATTTCCTGAAGCCTCCTCCTGTGGCGGACACCTAATCTCCCCCCTCGGACTCTGCCTCCAGCCAGGCCAGCCTGCCCTTGCTTTCCCTTCCAGCCCTTAGAACCAAGCCGATGGGCATTCGGACTACCAGGGACAATGAGGCTGTAGGGCAGAGAAGTGGGTGAGGTATGTGTGGTCACCCAACTCTTACCCTGGAGGTGGTGGCTGTTACTCTTGTATTTATTTCTGCCTAAGGCTGAAATGCCCCACTATTCTCTCGGTAACCAGAACTGTGGCAAAGAAGAAAGCAAATCACTCAGTTTTACTGAGCCATTATAATGTGCCAATAATAGTGAAATGACAAGAAGAACCAGTGTTTAGTACTTGTGGAACACTTGGCATGTGGCCAATACCATCTTAAGGGTTTAATCAGATAGATCCGACTCTTGCTCCCATTTGACAGATGAAGAGAAAGCTCAGAGCGGTTGGAGCCACGCAGGGAAGGCCATAGAGAGGGGCGTAGCCTGGAGCACCCTGCTCTAATTTCAGATCTGCTGTCTGCCAGCCGAGCCAGGCTGCGCCCAGGCGTCTTGTGTGGGGGAAGCGGCTTCCCTTGCACTGAGTGCTGCTTTGAGGTGAAAGTTGTGGTGCTTCAGCCAGGTGCAGGACTGTCTGGGTCAGATCCCTCCTCTGCCAGGCCGAAGACCAGGGCTGCCGCCTTCTGGGGACCAGGCCAAGACGTCACGGGGTGGACGACGTCTTGGACGGAAGCGAAGGAGCCTGGTCTCTGCTTCCTCACTAAGGCTGAAGATTTTCCCAACAGCCTGGGCCAAATTTATCTGCCAATCCCCTAAAGAGCTGGTTCCAGCGTCTGTCTGGAAATGTCAGCCCGTGTGGTCGGAGGAACGCGAGGAGAGTATTCCTTTAAATAGCAGGAAGCATATGGGAGGCGGATGGTGCCCGCCGCCCCAACCTGCCAACTTTTACTCAAGTGGGAGCTAAAAGGGGCCCAGAAGGGTCTGGAATTCCTAACTCCCTCCTGAGGAGAGGGAGCTGGAGACAGAAACAGAGGCAATGAGAATGGCAGAAAGGGAGTTTTGAAGGGCAAGCTGCAGAGCACCCAATGGGAGGGAAAGCCCAGGGCCTCAGCGCAGGGAACACAGCGTCACCGCCGCTGCCTGGGGCACTGGCTGCGCGCCCAGCTGGGGCTCAGCGCTTTTTGGATGGTTTCACTCTAAGTTTGTGACCAACTCTAAGACAGGCGTTCTTATTATTACCCTGTTACAGATGAGGAAACTGGAGTTGAGAACAGTAGGAAGTTTGTTAGCGGGCAAAGGCCTTCCAGATCCTGTTTAATCACTCCACTGACTCTGCCAAACTGTAGTGTAGCAGCTGCTTGGATATTTCCACTTCTGGGGAGATCACTACCACCATATGTCTGCAGACAGCTCTTTGCATCCAGAGGATTTCCTGGCCTGGGCTGGAATTTCTTCCCTGTGCCTCTTTTCCAGGTACACACTTGGGGCAATAACTCCAGCCCCAGGTGGAGTGGGGCATCTGGTGCCCAATAAGCTCCCTTGCCCACCTCTGCCCTGATCACGGTACCCACAGCAGCCCGTCACCAACCACTTCCTAAACATCAGGCACTGTGCATGGCTGTCCTGGCCTTGGAGGTGCTGACACCACCTTCGCAGAGGAGCAGGGAGATCCCTCGGGGCAGGACACCTGCTCAGGCACTGGGCAGGTATGTGCGGACCTCAGAGGCCTCAAGTGCTGTTCTAAGTCTCATGAGATGTCCCTACTTGAGGACTCAGCCTTTGCTATCATCCAGACATGGGCTCAAAGCCTCTATGCCCACACCAGCTCCTCCCAGGGTAAAACATGACTCCTTCTCCCCACTGAGCTTACTATGAGCCTCTGAGCTTACTATGCCATCCGGAGACTGCCCTGCCCACTGTCATCCCCAACACCACCAGAGCCAGGATCTTTCTAACACCCTGCCCTGCCCTGGGCTCTCTTCTACCTTGAGTATCAGATTTAACTGCCGTGTAAGCCTTTGAGGCACCAGGCTCCCTCCCACCCTCCTCTGTGGCTGAGTGCCTGGCAGGGTGGGGGAGCAGGCGAGGATTCTGCCAGCCCAGTCCTCCCCAGCTCCCCTCCCAGTGCTTCCCCAGGAGAGCCCCACTCTGCTTTTAAGGCACACTCAGTGGAAAAGCGTCAACTGCTTTGGCCCTGGAAATCACTGAGCAATCAGGACATTTTGCTTTCCTGGATGTCACCTGTCATCGCTGGTGTTGATGCCAGCTCTTTGTGTAGATGGTGTCACTTAAACTTCAAGACCAGCTCTACTATAGGGGCTGAAATGACTGGAAGGGGGGTTCCAGCACAGGGCTGTCCTAGTGCTTCCTGGCAGCCTGGTGTCTGGTCCAGTGCCTGGCACGTGTCACTTGCTAATCGATGTCTGTGGAGTGTAAGAATGAAGGACTTGAATGGGGACCACAGACAATGGAATAGTAGAGTTGACCCATAAAACATGGCTCATGCGTGTGATAGCCTTGATCAGAAACCAAAACTGCTGCTGTCAGACATGGAACATTTGATTAATGAGAATCCAGAAGGCTGTCAGGGATGATATAGGATGGGTTTTTCTCAAAAAAAACCTGTCAAGCCCAAGCACTGTGGAGGACATGACCAGACCTCACGTGCAGGAGGTTGGGCTGGGAGGGACGGGGACATGTCCCAAAACTGCTCTGTGTTGTTGGATGGGTGGCGCATCTCTGAGCCTTGGGTCCTTGTGTATAAATGAAAGGAGAATTCGGGGAACTGGCTGAGGCAGCAGCTGTGCCCACACAGCCCCACACACCTCCTGTGCTGTGAGGTGCGTATGTCCTTCATTCAGACTCCCGGTGGGTCTGCAGGTGCCAGGGCCCCTGACTCGGGCTTCAGCCGGAGAGGCCTGGCTCAGCGGCAGGTCATTCAGGAGACAGCCTTCGGTGCCGCAGCAGGTGGAGGCTGTGAACCTGGTCCTGTGAAACAGCCTTCCAGCAGCAGTAGAGGAAATGGAGTGATCCCCGAACCCCGGGCGAAGGGCGAGCAGCGGCGGCACCTCAGATCAAGAACTCTGAGCGCGGGTGGCAAGTTTAGCCCGCAGCCTGCCTTGTCTCCAGGCTGACCTCTGTGTTCTCCGTCCCTGTGTGCACACCACAGCAGCACTGCCACAGTCCAGGTCAGTCGCCTCTGTGTCCCTTTTGTCCCCTCTAGGGCCAGGACAGCCCCCCTCCCCAAGGGCCCTGGTTTCCTGAGCGGAACTGGAGCTTCGGAGATTCTGATGTTCTAATTCTGTGAGTGCCTGAGCCTGCCTCAGGGAGCTCCGGCAGTGGGTCTGGGCTTGGGCGCCTCTCCAGTTGGTCCTTTTTTTCTTGGTTATTATACAAGTCATGCATCTTGGGAAATTCAGGTATTTATAGGAGGAGGGATGTGCAGGGTTGGGCCACCATTTGGCCCACTTTTGTTCACAGCCTACATTTGCTTTTGAGGGAGCCACACTTCCCCACTTTCCAGGCCTGAGCCTCTGGGGGTGTGGACTCCGGGGGGGCGGGGCACAGCCCAGCGCTGTCCAGCGTGCTGACCGACTGGGTCAGCCACAGCCCACAGACTGGCCAAGCAATGCCAGCGCCCTCAGCTCTCAGCTCCAGGATTTATCTCTGAGCTCTGTCAGAAGAACCTAGTTTATGCCCTGGGAGAGCATCTCGCTCCCTGTAAGGAGAGCTCTACGGGCACAGGTGAAGGACCCCAGAGAAGTGAAGCTCAGGAAAGGTGAGAGGAAGGGGGTGCCACCCCGTCTCAGGCTGGATTCTGTGCAGCCTGTCAGACACAGCTCTGGCCTCTACAGTGAGGAGCCAATGCACTGCAGTGTTGCTGGAGTTGGCTTAGGGTGGATTATATTTTGTTGCTTGTGCTAGAAAAGATTTTGAGTGATATGAGCAAAAATAAAAGTAGAGTTTGCCCAGACCTTGCCATCCACAGGGACCACTGGGAATGGCTCGTTGACCATCCTTCCATGTTTCTCTGGGCAGGAACAGAGATTCTATTTATGTTTTTTCATGAGAACACCCGCAGCTCTCTACATCGATTCTCTATTCTTCCCCCCAAGTCCTAACGCCTGGCAAAGGCTCTAGATCTAAACAGCACACAGCAATACTGTATCTAGCCCCCTATTTCTCCCTGTGTCTACACCAAGCCATGTGTCCATGTGAACAAGTGCTACAGCACTGTCGACACACGGGAACACCGTTGTCTGGCTGAACACAATTTATTTAACCATCTCACAGGCAGAAACAGGTAGTTTCTCCTTCATCACCGTCGTCAAGAGAGGCGCCACAAACTTGCTTGTAACATGCCTCTGTCTGCACTTGCTGGATCATCTATGACAAAGACCCCCTGGCTCTGAGAGTATAGTTTGGTGAGCTAGGTTTCTCTGCCGTGTGTGGTGCTGTGCTGCTGTCCATCTTCCTAGTCTCAGCTCCGGGTCAGACTGGACTTGGTGACTGAGGAGGGAGATGCCTTGGCAGCACGCTACGCACACAGGAGGTGCCACCTCTGGCTGCCACAGGCCAGAGCAGCACTGACCTGGGAGGCCATGCAGGTGTTGTTCTAGTCCTACACTGGCCGTAACTCTCCAGCCCACAGCCACCCTAAGATGTCATTTTCTAATGTGTATTTTACAGAAGAGAAAACAGTGTTAGAGAGAGCAAGTGACTCATCCAAGGCCACATGGCCAAGCCATGGTGAACAAGAGACAGGACCCGGATCTGCTGGCTTCCCAGCACAGGCCTTGTCCTGTTTCCTCAGGTAAGTAGTAGACAGGGAGGACTGCTGTGGGCAGGGCTGTGGAGCCCTGAACCCTCATCCTCCCCCACAAACCCTGACATTCGGCGGTGACTCCAAATCATAAGAAGAATAAAGAAGAGAGCAAAGATCACCTACGCCCTCTCCTCAGGAGGGTAACTGTGAACAGTTTCCAGAAACATAGTTCTTACAAAAGTGATATCATATTACCCATGCTGTTTTATAACCTCTTTAAGGAAAAAAAAAAAAACACACACTCACAACACACTATGCAGTTCTCTCCGCAACAATAAATTTAGATCCACGGCCTCGTTTCTAGCAGCTGTAGCCGGTACCACGTACAGCCACAGTGAAATGGGTTTAACTAGTCCCTGGTGACGGACAAATGGGTTGCTCCCAAGGGCCCTGCAACTACCAGCGATGCAGCAGCGCACGCCGCTCTCCGGCACACTGACCGGCCCCTCAGCCGTGTGCGTAGCACACCCCCCATGGCGTCATGCTGCGCTCCGTCCTGCACTGGATTCTTGCCTCGTTCTGCTTATATTCTTTTGGACAAGTGCATGACATCTGTCTCTCCCCAACACTGTGACCTCTGTAAAGGGTGAAGACAGCCAGGATGAGGCTCACCAGACACCCTGAGGACACAGGATGTCGCTGTCAGCAGAGCGGGATGCTCTGCTTCTGGCATGAAAAGCACTGTGCTCTGACATCCCCCTGACCACATCCCCAGCGCCAGTTCAGTGACCTGCAGATCCGCCTCAGGACTTGACTCTAGCCAGGTGCAGCTTGGAGCGTCTATGCCCAGGAGCACCCTGCGTTGGACAATGCTTGCTACACAGAGGACACCAGGTCTCAGGACACTGGGGCTGGCTGTGTGGGCCCAGGCCAGTCATCTCCCTGTCAGTCCCATCGTGTGTATAATGGGGCCAATGCTGATCTCAGGGGTTGTTCTGAGGTGAAAGGCAGTCGAGGTTGTGTTAGTGCGTGATCAGCCCTCAGGAAATGGCAGTCTGGACTTGCAGGTTCAGTTTGAGGGTGGTTCTCACCTGCCTTTCCCGGATGTCCTCTTTCTACCTTGAATGAGTCTGAGTGCACCCCATCCCGCTCCCGGGTGGCCCCTGGGGATGTCCTCCCCCTACCTTTTCCCACTTGGCAAGCGGCCAAATGCTCTGTTCTGACCCACGGTCAGACTCCAACCCTTGTCACGCTCACCTGGCCTCCAGGGGCACGGACACACCAGAGGGACAGAAGAAGCACCTGTCCGGGGGACACCTGGCCCCATCCTTGTACATGGGGCTTGAGGCAGCACATCTGGTTTCTCACCCTGCTGTCCTCTCCCTTTCACCACAGCCAAGTAGCTTTATCTCTATAATCTTCACTTTCCTCCTATAAAATGGCCAGAATAAAAGAATTCATGAAGACTCAATGAGCTAAAAAAGTAAACTTGGCTTAGGGAGGAGCCTACCATTCAGTAAGTACTCAATAAATATCAGCTATTACCACTGCAACTGTATGTTAGTCTTTTTACTCTGACACATAATACAGACAGGAAAGTGCAGAGAACAGCGTTATGGTGCTGAGTGCAGGAAGCTGTCACACAGCGGGGGCTTGTGCATCCACCACCAATGGAGGGGACTGCCCGCCCCAAGCCCCTTGCACCTCCTCAATTCTCTGGCCTCTTTTCTCAGCAAAGTGAAACTTTTTTCAGACTTTTATGTCCCTGTCACTATTGCTAATAAATAAGTGGGGAAAGGTATCAATGTGTGGCAATTCTTCTCTGACCCACTCAGGCCACCAGGTCTTTCAACCCTGGGGACCCTGTGCTCATTGGCCACCTCTGCCCTGGGCATGGAGACTCCCCAAATGGTTTCCCAGCATTGGCTGTTCTCTAAATAACCAGCTTGTTAGCAAAATAGCAGCAGTAACACCTCCCTCGCGCCGCCCCAGCCTCCATCTTTCCACACGATGCTGACGGCTGCTCCCCGGCTTGTGCCAAGGAATCCCGTTCTCCGTCACTGGGCCACACACGCCAGGGGCTGCCGGCTCAGCTGCCTTCCCAGTGTGTCCCAGGGCAGAGGGGCACCGAGTGTCAGTTGTCTTCAGGCAAGCCAGGTCCATGCTGCAGGCACCAGGAGTTGAAGTGAGGGCAGCACAGGAAGTGTTTAGCACAGTGCTGGGCACACAGTGATGGCACACGGAACGCCAGCTGTCACTCCGAGCACAGCAGGCCCGTCTGGGGGTACTGATTCCCACGGGTGCTCCCCGTTCTGACCAAGATGTCCAGATCCCTGTGCAGCACAGCTCCTCAGCAGAGGCAACGGGCCTGGTAGCTGCCGTGATCGACGGGCCGAGGTGGGAGAGGGGTGGGGAGGCCGCTAATTAAGGGCACCCTTTCACAGTTATTAATAATAAGGCTGGCTCTGCATGAGCGTGCAGCGCCTTCTTCTCAAAGAAGCATTTCTACATACATTATCAGCAGCGAACTTTGCAGGTTTTTTTTATTATATTTGACATTTGCATATTATACATATTTACAAGTCTCTTCCCTTCTCATAGCCATTCTGTCAGGGAGGCCAGGCAGCTGTCGGCAGATGAGATGTGGACTGGAAGGATGGCCGCTGGGCTGAAGTCCTGTGCCCACACAGGCTTCCTGAGGTCAGGAGGGTGCCCAGCTGACCAAAACACTGCAGACTCGTGGGTCTTGTAGGCATCTGGGTGGAGGGATCGATTATCCTCCCCCTCTGCAGCTCTGCTGCCCTGTACACAGCTGCGGCTGTCGGCTGTCGGCGTGGGGAGCAGTGGTCCTCACCCCGGGAGCCAAGGCCCAACGTGGCAGACCTGTAATACCGAGTGGGGTGGGGTGACTTGTCCAGCTCTGGTCTCACTGAGCTGTTTCCTGACCTGGGAACTAGCCTCGTCCTGCGAGTAGGGTCTTGGGAGGGGGGTGGTGCAGATGTGGTGGGAGAACACGGGGCCGAGTCAGGCCCTCGTGTTAGTGTGTTAAGGCCTGCAGCGCCCCTTCCTGTGCGTGGTCAGGACTGTGGGAAGATGGCGGGGCCAGTGTGGGAAGAATAGGCTTCGGCCTCTTGATGGGTCAGAGATGAGGTGAGGCCCAGCACCACCTCCGGTGAGGATTTACAGGCAGGAGCTGGAGAAGGCGTGCTATCCTGAGATCCTGAAGTTCCCAGACCTTCAGCAAAGGCCCTCTCCTCCCCTTCCTGGCCAGTGATCAGTGCCTGCCCAGCCTCCTGGCTGTGCCAACAGCTGGCCTTTGAAGTGCACGGAGCTGGACTTCTGTGCCTCCTCAGGCATGGCCTCCTTACTTTGAGGCTGTTTCCTGAGATGGGTTTGATAACCATGCCCACCTCCTGGGCTGTCAGGAGGGCAAGATACAACAAGCCAGTTAAATCACAAAGAGTGCCCAGCCCTAGAAAAGCTCTCACGGAGGTCCCTCTGCCAGCCCGTGGGTGCCAGCTGGAGGGAAGGCTGGGCATTTCCCAACTGTGCTGTGTGGGCGAGCGGCTGAGGCACTGTGCTTGCGACAGCAGTTACTCACCAACCGGGGAGCGATGTGCTCAGGAGAAACGGGAACCAGTCGGTACACAGCGGGCGTCAGCTCAGGAGCAGGCGCTGGACCGAGGGCTGGCACACACATCCCTCCGGGCACTCGTTAAGAGATGCTGGTAGGAAGCAGGGTGGGACAGCGGCCCTGCCAGGTCCTGGCCACACAGGGTGTCCCCTGGCGCCGGCAGACGGGGTAGCAGTGCCTGCAGGAATGGGGAAGAACACTCATCAGGCGATACCTCGCCTCTCGGAGACCTTGGGATCTGCCCTGGGGACATCAGGGAGCAGTAGTCATAGAAACCCAAGTGTTTGTACACTACGTTTTCCAAGCACTCTGGCACCCCAGCTCGCGTGGGCCCCCACTTTGTTTTTTAGAGGCATATTTGCATGTCATGCATATTTACAAAGCCTTTCCCACCACCCACAGAATCCCCGCCGCAGCCCGAAGCCCAGGAAGCTGGGGTTCCAAACACTCAAATCCTTTCTTGTCCTGCTTCTTCCTTCTTTTCCCTGGAATGAAGGACGTTAAGGGGCTGGAATCACACAGTTCTGAGTTCAAATCTCAGCTCCGACTCTTTCTTGCCAGCTGACACTGGGCAGGCAGTTTCCTAATTCTGAGCCTCGGTTTCCCCACCTGTCAGATGGGAACGAGGGCACCTCCTCCGAGGGCTGCGTAAGGATTCAGAGGCTAACGCAGGAAGAACACCAGCACGCGTGACATGCCCAGCCCAGACCCTCACAGAAGCGCCTCCTCCGTTCCCTTCACGGCGAGGCTCCCCACACCTCCCCCGCGACACATCCTGGGAGAAAGCGGAGGCAGCCAGGTGTCCCTCTCCGCACCCCTCTCCAGAACAGGTGGCATCACTCCAGCTGGGCTCCTGTCATGGCAGAAACCAGCCTGGGAGAAGAACTAGGATCTCCCCTACAGCCCTCCCGGAGACCTCCTTCTGGCTCCGAGACCTCAGAATGACCTCTGTCACACAGGCTGACACACTGACATGCAGGACACCAAGATGGCCACTTGGGGCTTCTCCCCGAGGTCCCCAAGCATGCCTTTCCCGCCCGCTCACCAAGGCCCCACAGCCCCATTCCCCTCCGAGGGTTGTTTGGCAACCACACCTCCCACATCGCAGCACCTGCTCCCAGAACAGCCGGAGCCTAGCGGGCTTCTGCTTGTCTCCTTCCCACAGCAGCCCTACTCTTCAAAGAAGGAAACTGAGGCACATGAGCTGCAGCGACTGCACCCTGAGGAAGGGGCAGGCCATGGCCTACAACCCAGAGATCGGATCCAGGAGGACAGCGCCTGCTGCAAGCAAAGCAGGCAGAATTGTCGGAATGTTTAAGCAGCAGGAAAAAGAAATACCAAGCTCCAAAACACTCTGAATTAGAGGATGCAAATTCTTAAAGATGCATGAAAGATTTCAAGATGCACCATAAGGCATGAAAAATCAGTGCTTGGGAAGACGCAAGCCTGACCATGCTGTTGCTCTGAGCCACGTTCACCCAGATCCAGAGCTGAGGGCAGGAGCAGGAGGGGCGTTGTGCGTGGGTGTGCAGCTCAACAGGACAGCGAGTGCGGTTCTGACCTGGGCACCTCAAAGCCCCTTCGGACTCCAAAGACGGCCGGCCTTGGAGGGGTCCTGAGCCTCCTCCTCACTATGACGTTGGAGGTGTCCCCACCAGGGATGGACATGGACAGCACTGCGCTGTGACAGACGCCAGGCACGACTCCGTTTCCATGGAACATCCAGAACAGGCAGCTTCACAGAGACACAAAGTAGGGTGTGGTAACCGAGGGCTGCCTGATGGGGAGACAGGGCGAGAGAGACCTGAAGAGGTGTGGGGATTCCTTCTGGGGTAGGGAGGGTGCTCTGCAATGATGGTGGTGATGGACGCACGACTCTGTCAATACGCTAGCGGGCAGGGCCTGGGCCTTCAAATGAATGAGTGGATGGTACCTGAATTATACTTCAATGATGCTGTTAAGACATCCTAATACTTAAAAACCAAAAGATTCACAGCTCCTCAGTCAAAGCTGAACTGTTGCAGCCCTCGGGGGGCCTGTGTCCCTCTGGGGTTCTGCTGCAGCCCTGGAAAGCAAGGGGCATTCTCCCAAGAAGGCCTCTCCCACACCCCTCCCATTCTCTCTCCTGGACCCCTGCTCATGTCCATGCCCACCACGGGCTCCCGGGGCCCCTTGGTCTCCCCTCGCGCTCCCCTTCATCGTTACGTGATGTGACCATTGGCCAGCGCTGAGTGCTTGATGCAGGGCAGGTCTCCAGAAACGTATGCTGACTGGATAGACGGCAGGATCCCCACATCGGGCAGGATCCCCACACCGAGCGTGCGCGCTGGGATTCGGTCCCGACTCCGCTCCCTCCCCTCCACAGGACCCAGGGTAACTGCTGCTCAGGTAACTGCTGCCACCTTGGTGCCTCCCTCAGAGGGTAGCCAGGGACGCAAAGGAATAATGAACATAGGAAGTTCTTTACGAAGCGGCTCCTTCCACAGCCATTCTTGCCGCCATCCACACAGCCTGTCCTCTCAGCCATCCTGCCCCAGCCCCGGAGTCACCTCGATGCCTCTCTCCCTCCCTCCCACACCCAGGCCATGCACACTCAGCTGACCCATCCTCACACCAGTCCACAAGCCGACGCAGTACCGTCCTGCTGCCGCTGCTGTGTGCGGAGCAGCTCTGATCTTCCAACTGGATCATTCTTGCCTGTTCTGGGCTCCCACTTCCACCTTGCTTCCAGCAAGAAATCTTAGGAGTCCGGTGAGAACCCAAGTCCGATCTGGCACCCTGTGCACTCTGGGCTCTCCAGTGCCTTGTTCTCCCTCGGGCGGAAGCTCACAGTCCTCCCGTGCTGCCGCCTTGTCCTCTCTTGCTCCGCGCTCGCTCGCTCCCTTTGTCTCCGGCACCCTGGCCTTCGCTCCCGGCCTCCAGGCTCCCACTCGGGGCCTTGCCCTTGCTCTTCCCCTGCCGCCAGTCAGGGCCAGTGTCTGAGCTTGACCTGCTCCCTTCCTGCTTCAGAACCTTGGCTGACACCGACCGTCAGCGCAGGCAGCTTGGCACAGCGTGAAGGCTCAAGGTCAAGGTTCTGGCTCTGCCAGTTACCGAGCTGAACCGGCCGACACGTCCCTTAACCTCCCTGCGGCTCATCTCTAAATGGGTCCCGGGTGGTTCCAGCCCCTCCTGGGCGGCTGTGAGGCTCCGATGGCCTCCGCTGTCTGCGGCGCCCCTCTACTGAGCAGCCCTAGCACCTGTCCCTCGGCCTGCTTGTTGTTCTTGGCCAGCACCTCTGCCACACAGGACGGGTGGCCCGGTCATGTACCGGCTGCCTCCTCCTCCTCCCCTGAGTGCCGGCCATTGCAGGGTTTGGTCCACTGCTCACGGTGGTTGCTGCTCACGGTGCATGGCAAGTGGCAGTGCTCAGAGAAGGTGTCACTCAGCAGGCATTGCAGTGCTGAGTAGGTACTGACCAGTTGTCACGAGCCCGGGGCCCCCTCTCCTGTCACCGACTGGCACTTTCCTCTCCAGCCTGACTCAAGCCTCAGAGCTCCACAGGCCGCCCCAGGGTGCACCTTCCCCAGAGCCCGCCCTCCGCGCTGTCAATCAGCCCTTCCACAACCAAGCGACCAGGAGGCTCCCTTGCCCCTTCACTCAGTTCCCCACATATGAAACCCAAGATCTGCACTATTTTCTTCTGAAGACCTCTTACACGTCCCTCAAATCCCTTCCTTTTATGCCCAGTGCCTCGCCTGCGAAGCCACTGCCCCAGTTTCCTCACTGTGGCCTGCTGCTTTCCTCCCTGTCTTCTGTGCAGCAAAAGATCTTTTTGAAGCACAAGTGGAGTGAGCAGCAGCCTCTCTCTGTGGCCTCAAGAAACACAGTCCTCCTCGGCTCAGAGCCCAGCTGCCCAGTGGAGTTTTTCAGAGGAATTCGGCTCAGGGCTGCTCCCCATCCTGACCACCCTATTTCCAGACAAAAGAATGTTCTCTTGTCCAAAAATTCAATTTACAGAATGGATTTACACAGAACCTTTTGCCTCAATAAATATTTGTGGAGTTGAACTGAAATGGAGAAAACATTTTTAAAACAGCATTTACAGTTCTCTCTGACCCTGCTGGGGTCACCGACAAAGACAGCGACTCCTCTCTCACCTCCGCCTTGTCTAGTGGCCCCAAGACACTTCTCTGTTCCTCTCACCAATATTCCCACTGGCCTCTGAGACTTAAGTTGCCACTGACACCAGCCCCAGGTCCTAGGCAGCCTGGCCTCCCCCCAAACTTGAAGCTCATCCTACAGGTGCGTCCTGGCCTTTCCCTCAGAGGGCCTTGCACCAGGTCCTGTGGGGACCCACCACCTTCTCCCCAAATTCACTCTTTTTGATGACATCATGATCTACCCCAGTCCCCAAGACTGGAGTGTGGGCATTGCCCAGGACCGTGCCAACCAGCTCCCTCCCAACACTAAGTTTCTAGCCCGAGCTCAGGACGGCCCTGTCTACCTACCCATGCCACCTGTCCCTGCCATTACTCAGCTCCACCCCAAGCCACCACCCTTAATCCACCACAGCTTCCAAGGCTCCAAGCTGTGTGTCAGACACCATGACCCGGAAATGACTTGGCCCTTGGCAGGGTGGGGTCGTCATGGGGGAGCAGGGATCCGGGAGGCTGGAGAGTGGACAGCCCACGGTACAGGGGTAAATCATGGCACAGACAGGGGAAGGAGACACTTAGGGTGTCTGAGGGGCCTGGCCAGGCTGTGGAGGTGACAGAACAGGATGGAAGGACTCACCGAGGGTGTTCGGCAGAACCATGTAAAGAGTGGACTCTCCCCAGCAGACTCTGGAGCCAGACGGCCTGGGCTCACACCTGAGTACCGCCATCTGCTAGCAGAGTGTCTTGGACAAATGACCCCAATGTCCCTGTGTGGAAGTAACAATACAAGTGTGCACACTGCAGAGGGCTGCTGTGAGGACTGCGTGCACGCTGACACTCAGCTCAGCCCAGCACCCAGGGTGCCGTCCTCTTCCCTCATCTGTGAGCAATGCGTTCCCGACACCTCCAATAGCAGTGAACTCTATGTATGTAGTTCTTTCCTATACATTTATATCAATGATAGAATTTAATTTATAAATTAGATAAGAGATCCATAACAACTAATTATAAAATAGAATTTTGACAATACAAGTTATACAAACATTCTCTTTCTCTCTCAAAATATCTTATTGTACTGGAGATCTTAGCAACCTCAGTCTAAACTTTTTCTTTCCTTATTAAGTCAAGAGCTTCTACCTTTTCACCTTGAAGGGGTTCCTATTAGCTTGTTTTGGCATTTCTGAATTGCCAGCACCAGTACTCTTGCACTTTGAGGTAATGATTAAGTTAAACAAGGGTTCCTTGATGGTTTATCTAACACCTGATCAGGCTGCTATGTGGTGAAGAGGCAGGTAGCAAATACAGTGTGGATACACTGGAAAGAGATGGTTCATATCCTGCATGTGACAACAAGATCTCATGATATATCCTACCTGGAAAGTAAACACAACTCAGAATGTTTGAATTGTTTACTTCTGGAATTTCCCATTTGCTATTTCTACTGTTCATAGTGGGTAAATGATACTGTGGAAGGAGAAATCATGAAAAAGAGGACAATCATACACAATGACTATAACCATGACACAACAGTTTCACTTCACTTCCTGGGATCAGAGCCCTGAGCCAACGTGCAAGTGTGCGTTTCCGGAGTCCTGAGGTGTGCTGTCCCGGAGAACGGTGTGCGGATGCAAATGCTCCATCTGTACTGCCTGATGATGGGGCAGCTGTGAGCCACACATTGCTCTGGAGATGTGACCGGTGCAACTGATGAACTGAATCTTCATTAAACTTCAAGTTCAACAGTCGCGGTGTAGTTCGTGGCCGCTCGACTAGACAGCACAGGACCAGGCCATTTGTAGACACCGCAAACTCAGTTCACATTTCCAGGATGCTCCCAACACATAAATACTTTGGCCTTTCGTTAAGATTCCTAGCATGATCCATCAAAGGCTCCTTTCTTTCAAAACTGAGCAAAATAGCATGCTAAATCACTTGTCTCTTTGCAGCCCAGAGTCATTCGAGAAATAGTCGGTGAATTCCTGCTCTGGGTAGATGTGGAGGACAAGAATGAGTCTGCTCATCCCTGTCCTCAAACCACAGAGCACAGGGACAGGAGGATCTGTCCTACATCAGGTTCATGGTGAAGCACACAGGCCCTACAGCAAGGCACATCCATGGGCCAGCAAGCCAGGAGGGCAGCCAAGTGGGGAGGAAGGGCACCAGGCGGTGCTTCTGCATTTCGCATCTTGTACTTTATCCTCCTGCCTCCGAGGAGCCTCAGCACAGCCCTGGGGAGGTGGCCAGGGGGTTTCTGTGCACGGGATTCGTATCGGCACACACTTCTAGAATAAGCAGTGAGCGGGCCACGGCTCTGAGTCCAGGGCTGCCCTGAACCCTCCCTTTAGGACCCAGAAAAGTCAGCGGGCACTGACTTTTCAGGTAAAGCCCCAGAAATAAGATTTTCCTAAACCCGTTGGTGGACCAGCCTCGGAAATCCCTAAACTTGCATCTCTAACAGGACCCAGAAGCCACCTCCCTGGCCCTCAGGCTCCTCTCAGCCAGCTGATTCGCAGAGGCCAGGGAAGACCTGCATTTTCATGACATTTCCCTGTAATCCCTTTATTCCTGTTTCCCACTCGCCTGCCCTACTTTTCCGTTCTGCACTGTTTTCGGGGTGCGTGGTCGTTGGCCCACTTTGTCCATCCTGGGAAGCAGTTCTCCACGCTCCCTGGGGCAGCTCTGCCCGGGGTCTTCAGGCCCCACGCAGGCCCCTCCTCCGGCCGGCTCCAGAGTGAGTACACCCATCCAGGCCACCGGCAGCCAGCCCTCCTCCCTCGTTCAATTCCTCATCCAATGCCTCGCGGTGCTTTGGACCAAAAGGCAGGGAACACTGTGCACTGCAAACAAACACTTCTGGAGCCCTCCCCTGTGCGCAGCCCCAAACTGGGCCATGCTGAGGACAAGATGAGTCAGTCGTGTCCCCAGAACACCCACTCCGACAGCAGTGGCGATGTGTACACAGACATGCAGTCCAGAGTGAAGGAGAGACTCTGGCCTGGCCTGGGAGGTGTGAGGGGCTGCCGGGTGGGCAGCACTTCACAGAAGCTGGGAAGAGGGACAAGGATGTCATGTGTGGGAGGTCGGAGAAATTCCACACAGGTCAGGAGCTGGTCTATGTGTTCTGGGATCAGGAAGAGGGGGGACAGTGCAGGAAACACAGGGGGCAGCATCGATTGAAGTCCTGTTGTCCCCGTACGGTGAGTGGGGCCATTTTCCTGGAAGCTGTGGGAAGCCCAGAAGCTGGACCAACCACCAGCAGCTTTGCGGGCCACCTAGGAGTGGGTCGAGTGATCCAGGAGAGAGCTAACCTGCGGGAGGGGCCCTGAAGCCAGAAATGGTAGAAGGATTCAGGAGACCTCTGGACCATACAAGTCAGTCAGGCCAGGTGTGGTGGTAGCTACTGGAGAGGCTAAGGAGTGGGAGGCCAGCACTGGCAACTCTGTCAAAATAAATACAAGTGTCTGGGCAGGGTACACATGCCCATAATTCTAGCATTTTGCGAAGACAAGGCATGAAGATTGTAATTTCAAGCCCAGCCTGAGCAACTTAGTGATTTAGTGAAATCATGTTTCAAAATTAAGAAAGACTACAGATATAGCTCAGTGGAAGGCCCTGGGTTCAGCGCCCAGTACTACAACAGAGAAAGAGAGAGAGAAAGGAGGGGGGGGATACAGAAAATAAAAATAAAGTTTAAAAGAACTGGGAGTAGAGCTCAAGGATCCTTAGGTTCAGTCCCCAGTATCTTTTAAAAAATTAAAATTAAAAAAATTGTCCTGAGGTAGAGAGAGAACTCAAAGATGACATGTAGGTTTCTGTTTCTGTGGAATGAGAATATGCTGAATATCAAATCTTATTTATCATAGTGGTTGGTAGACTTTTTCTTTAGGGGCCAGTGGTAAATATTTTAGGCTTGTAGGTCATATAGCATTCCACAGTAGCCATTACAATACATAAATAAATGAATTTTTTTTCTTTTTCTAGTTTTTTGAGACAGAGTCTCACTTTGTAGTTCAGGCTGACTCCAAACTCACTATGTAGCGCAAGCCAGCCTCAAACTCACAGCAATCCTCCTGCCTCTGCCTCCTGACCGCTGAGATTATGGGCATGAGCCACCACACCCAGCTAAAGAACATGTTTTAATAAAATCTTTTATTTATTTATTAAGTGTTTTTTTTTTTTTTACAAAGACAGGCTTCTATGGGATATAGTTGGCTGATTCTTGAACTACAAATGTCATCATTTTAAACTAGCTTTAACAGTAAAGAGAATGGATTAACCTATATACTTTTAAAAATTTGAAAAGGTGGTGGACTTTGGGCATAGTTCAATCAAGGTTCCAGTTCTCCAGTTATCTTTCTCCATACATCTGTTACATGCTAAGTCTAGCTTCTCTTGTGCCTACAGAATGGTTACTCCAGACAAAGCAGCCATTGGAGGCATGAGAAAGGTCTGCTCCCACCCAAGTCCTAAAAGTCAATCTGATTGGACTGGTTCATCCAATGTGTCTATCCAGGAGCCAATCACTGTGGCTGGAGGACGGAACACACTCATCAAGCTAGCCGGAAGTGTGAGTGTTCTGCCCTGATCGCTCCCAGCCTGGGCTGTGAGTTCTGTCAGAGATGGAGGGATGGAGTCAGTTTCCCCAGAACCACGTGGCTTCCCAACAGAAGTCAAGGTCTGTCAGAATGGAAATAGGGAAGTTTTGCAAGAGAAACGAAAAACATGCCTCCTCACAAATCCTGATATGTATATATTGATAACCGGATTATTCCTAACTACTCCAAACTGAAAACAATCCACATGCCCTGAGTGCTGTATTTATAAAACAAAACATGGGCCGGGGAGTTAGCTCAGTGGTTCCGGCGCCTGTCTTGCAAGCGCAAGGACCCGGGTTCGATTCCCTGGTAACCACATAACAATACTGGGTGTGGAGACCCACACCCAGCAGCAACCAGTACCACATACCACAGTGCCGGGCGTGGTGGCTCACGCCTGTAATCCCAGCACTCGGGAGGCAGAGGCAGGAGGATTG
>PVIR01001237.1:0-18225 GCA_004026965.1 Petromus typicus | reverse complement strand
TATATAAAACAAAACATAATTCCATAGCACTAGGATGCAGCGAAGACCCGATCCGTGCAACAATATACATGACATCGAAATCCTTACCCGAAGTGGAAGAAGCTAGACACAAAGGAGACATGCTCTTGTGTTTCTGTTTATGTGACCTCTCTGGAAAAGGCAGAAGAACAGAGCTACAGAGACAGAAAGTCAGCCGCTGGCTGCCTGGGGAGGCTGGGCATGGGACTGACTGAGAATGGATAAGGAAGCTTCTGCATTACAGTGCTGGTTCCACACTACACAAATAAATTCTTACTCATCAAAACGCATATTTAACATAGGTAAGCGGCATAGCATGCAAACCACACTCCAATAAGGCCTTCCAGTGAGGGGCTGCTGGGCACAGCCACTGGGGTCATGCAGTGTCAGAGCAAGCCTGTGGGCAGACAGAGATCGCTCTGGACAGACTGAGCTCTGGGACAAGGACATCAGCTCCAAGGAAGGCTGGGGGCCGATCCGGGAACGGGGCCTGCGGGTGTTCAGCGCCACTCAGAAGCCACACATTCACTGAGTCGCCTCGGCTGGCTAGGGCCTGGAGACTGACTGGACGGACTCTGTCCTGCCTCTCCCTCTGCTGACCTCTCTTCCCTTCCACTCTCCACAGAGCAGGCTCTTGAGACTGGGGAGCCATTTGCTGCACTTGCTGTGCGACGTCAGGTGAGCCACTTGACCTCTCTGAGTTAGCCAAAGGGAAAAGTCAGTGAGGGGCTGTGCCCTCTCCCTTAACTGCAAATGGGAGACCCAGCTGGAAGCACACACCACTTCCCTGTCACCTGCCACAGGAGGCACTCAGGACCCACCATTGTGTGCAGAAGTGTGTGTCACTGCTTCCTGGAGCTGAGGGAGGTCACCACCCCACCTCTCTCCACTTGCTGACCCTCATGTTGTCATCAGCTTCTCTGCACAAACATCAGGTAACCATCACCAGCCCACTTTACAGACTGGGAAAGCGAGGCAGGCATCTTTACGAAGCACTCGCACATCTAGACCCTTAGGGGAACTGAATTCTGTGTGGGGTACAGAAGTGGCCCCAGGGCAGGGAGGACAGATGAAGTAGCAGAAGGGCCTAATGCCCTACCCATGAGAGACAGCGCTTGACCCCTGTGCCAATGGCGCCCCTCCACAGACACATGTGGGGAAACAAAGCAGCCCCCCAGGCCGCCAGGGTGAAAATGTGACTACTGTGAGACAGGGGGGGCTGGGGTGGGGAGGATGGGGCCACTGCCTGCGGACCATGCTCCTGAAACACCCGAGGGAATGTACTTTCCCTATAAGTAGCTGTTAGTTATTGATGTGGTGATCACATACTTTTTCAAATGAGGACCTAGAAGCCGTTTCCCATAACTGCTTTGGCCCTTTCTTCAGCTCTCTGTGGTAGCCCCCCGGCAGCCTTCGAACAGGTTGTAACATGGGGCACCTGCCTGCCCCAAAGCTGAATACAATGTACTCACAGCTGGACGGAAGTCTGAGTGGCTCACAGGCGCATGTCTGACGGCACTACAGGCTGGCAGAGCTTCAGCTATGTCCTGATGTGTGCAGCGCAGGCCTCCGAGGGAGAGACCAGCAGCTGGAGACCTGCGGCTCCGGACCACGCTCCATTCCCACAGCTGCTACTCCTTTAATGGCTTCAGTGCTTACCGGACAACCTGACCTTAGGTCAGTTCTGCTCCTTCTTCGAGAACGACTTCCCCTCGCCTCCACAAGCCCTGCCTGTGTCAGCTGATACCACCAGATGCCACGAACACCTCCCTTCCCTCTTCTTACCTGTGCCTGTATAGTCAATATACACGGACTGTCCAGGTTGCTTGGGGTCCTCCTCACACACTCAGCCTCAAGCCACAAGCCACAAGGGGCGGGCAACAAGTGACTTGGGTGTTCTCTCAAACTTCTCAGCTGTGTTGTTTCTACCATGGGAATCTCTGGTCCTAAAGCCCCAGTTACAAACCTCTGTCCCTCACCTATTAGAATCAGCTGTGATTCCAGCCTGACTCCTTTCACAGAGAACAGACTACAAGGTCAGCAGGTGAATGAGTTTCCAGACTAGAGAGGTATGTGGCAAAGGACAAGGATACGGAGGGTATCAAGGAGTCAAGGGGTAGAAAAACTGGGTCCTAATGCCCTTGTGCCATGGAAGGAAAACCAAGAAAAGAAACCAAGGGGCTCATCTAAGATGTAGCATTTGAAGCCCTTGACAACCCGGTACACCACCACCTCCTCCGAGCGGGTCCTCCGCTGGCTCATCCCACTCCACACGCCAGGCACAACCTGTTTTTCCTGCCTGCACCTCTCTGTGTTCTGCTCCCCCATCTGCAGTGCCACCTACCAACCTCAGCTGGATAACACCCTCCTCCCCCTCAGAGCCTGAGGAGGAAGCTCACAGCCCTTGGTTGGGCCCATCACCTTGCTCAGGCCTCCAATAATGACTCTCAAAGGCCTGTGTTCCTTTGACAAAGGTCAGGCCCAGCTCATCAGTACTATCAGTCCCAAGGCTACAGGAAACTTCTTCACTAAACAGCTTCAGGCAGCCATGCCAGCCGCTGGGTATTGATGAAGATAAGGTGCCCTGGACTTGTCTCTTTTTAGACATTTGGTACCTGGTGATCTAGGTAGCGCCAGGAATCTGCATGTCAACAGATTCCAGATGCATGTTGTGCAGTAATCCCAGCACTGTGGAGGGAGATTGAGACAGGAAGGTCACTGAGTTCAAGGTTAGCTGGGACTACATAATGAGAGCCTGTCTCAAAGATGCCCTTCCCCCCAAAAGAGAGCAAGACACTCCAGTGCATCTAACCGCCAAGGTCCTCTGACCAGGAGCTAAGCAGCACAAGTCCACTGGAATGAAGAAAACTACCAGGGTCGAGAGGTGCTCCCTGGGATGTCCTGAAGAAAAGCTCCTGTGCAGAGCTGGAGGCAGACTCCGCTTAACCACACAGCACATATTTACTATGCAGCCACCACAAATAATACCGACAAGGGACAGCACTGGCTACGGACTCAGTGCGGTGGCACTCTGGGTTTGCACCATTTGGGTTGAGCTTCAAAGCAACTCCGGATGCAGGTGCCTCCTTCTCCCATTTCACAGATGAAGGACCCAAGGCTTGGAGAGAGGTGACCCGCCAAGCTCTCATGGCTGGTAAGTGGCAGAACTGATATTTAACCTAGGCCAGGTAGGCTCACACACTATCCACTGCAGTATGTTACAGACTGTGGGACATGGCTACGAATAAATGGCCCTCACCCTGCCTGTCTGTCTGCAAGGGAGAAGATGCTAAGTACAAAACAACACACACCATCAAACTATGGCACATGGAAGGGAGAAAAAGAAGCAATGCCTTCAGAAGCCAGTTCTGGGGCAGCGATTGCAGGTCTCTCTGGGGATGGTCACTTTGCCTTGTTTTCTCATCTCTGTAGTAGAGAAGTAAAGCCAGCTGGTCCTTGGCAACCTTCCAGCTGGGACGTCTCAGGGATTTTTCCCTTTGTGCCATGGTTTTCTTATTTGTGAAATGGGCTGCAGGGAGAACAAACCCCACAGTGACTCCAGATCCTATCAAATCCAGTCCCTGGGCTTCCCAAGACCATGTCACCATGGGCCTTCCTGCAGCCAGACCTTCTGAAAGCATCCTCTACCTATTTCCATGGTGACGCCGAGGCCCAGGAGATGAGGGGGGTGCAGGAGTCTGAGGGTCCAGGGGAAGGTGGTACCTTGGCTTTGTGGGGCCACCCAGGGCTCTGTTGCCTCTCTGTGGTGAAAATGAGTGGGAAGGTCACACTCTACTGGAAAGGACCTGACTTCCAGGGCTCTCCTCCCAGCAAAGCCCCAGAGGATCGGCTGCTGTCCACGGTACTGAAATGCTAACCAGGCTCCCAGGACCCGGCCACCCTTGGCAAACTCATCCAAAAGCAGGCTCTGCTCCTCACTCACCCTGGGAGCCGTGAATAAGGAAAGAGGCATAGTACTCAGTGGCAGGTGAGAAGCTGTGGCCCACTGGGCTTCTTCACATTTCTAGGTGTGTGCCAAGGCCGGCTTCTCTGTGTCTCAGTTCCCTCAGAATGGGGACAATGACATATTGACTCTATGGGTCTCCAGTGGCCGTGACTACCATCTATTACTGTGAGACTGAGGATCTGTTGCTTTGAGAGGCTGGCTTTGGGTACGTGCTATCCTATCTGGCCTTCTAAGTGTTTTACCTGCCTCTACACCCAATAGTCTAGTGAAGCAAACATTAAAATGGGGATAAGGCTGAGCATGGTGGTGCATGACTGTAATCCCACCACTCAGGAGGCTGAGGCAGGAGGATCACAGCAAGTCTGAGGCCAGCCTAGGCAACAAAGTGAGTTCAAGGCTAGCTGGACTACACAGCAAGGCTCTGTATCAAAAAAATCAAAAATAAATAATTTAATTTTGGAAAACTTTAAAATTAGGATAAGGACATAAGCAACCATCTCAAAGCTCAGAGAGATGAAGTTAATAGCCCATGACCACACAGCTGGTGATGTGGGGGAGCACATATTCGGACTGCTTAACCTCTGAAATCATGACATCTATGCCCCCATTTGCTCTGTTGGGATGGGGGAACTAGAGCTCAGAGAGGACCCAGCTTACTAAGAGGCACCTGGCTAGCCAAGGGTTCCATCTCCTAGTTCAGACTGCCTCCCGCTGCTAAGCTGGGCTTGCTGGACAAAGTGACCAGCACTCCTCACCCCCACAGATAGATTGATGAGCAGGTGGCTCTGCCCACAGTGAGCCCTCTGCCCTGCCCTGCTGGAGGGCCCTGTCAAGGCAGAGACAGGAAGTGGCCCATAGTCAATGTGTGCCAGCTACAGCTGTGGACTGGTATCCATGCAGAGCCCTCCAGTGTCCTTGCCAGCAGGCAACTGAGCATTAGGGAGAGGGTGGCGCCAGGGCAGTGCTGTTGGGGGCCCTCCAGCTCTGGCCTGGTTTCCCAGAAAGGAGAAGGCTCAGGCATGCACCCAGGCTGCTCCTGTCCCCAATTTCCTGAGCGGAGCATGCGCTCAAATGCACGCACACACAGACAGTTCAAATCCACCCAGCAGGGCGAGAGGACTCCTGGCAGCCTTGAAAATCCAACAGGGGATCATGAGGCATTAGAAGGTGGTGGAGCAGGCACTGTGGTGCACACGGTAACCTGAGCTACTTAGGAGGCTGGGACATGTGCGTCTTACACTCACTCTCTCTCCCCCTCTCTCTCAGTGGTAGAACCTCCAGATCCTTCCAAGCTGGGTGACCTTGAGCAAGTCATAAAGCTGGCCTCATGGGGGTGGGGATCACCTCTACAGAACAGGCTTCCTGGGCCCTGGTATGAGGTAGCAAGAGACTATGGCCTTGAGACTTTAGAATTGGTTCCTGCCAAGAGGAGGATCTTATGTGAGAATCCTAGGGATAAATCCGAGCTCCCGGGGTGGGTTGTTCCTTGGCCACTCTGGGCCCAAGGCACAGCCATCACTCGTCATTTTGGCAGTTGTCTTCCCAGCATCCAGGTCCGTAAGTGCCTTCCATTCAGTAGCAAGCAGAAGCCGGGGAACCCTGCATTTTCTAGTGCACAAGGCACAAGCTCCAGCTGAGGCCCAGGAGGTTCCCCAGGTCTGAGCAGTCTCTGACCCCCCAGCTCAAGTCCGCTTCATGGCTCCCTGGATGTGAGGCCTCAGTCCCACCTCCGAGCTCACGCCTTCCTGGCCCACTGCCACAACTCTCTCCTCCTGCACTCACATGCCAGCTGCTTGGCACCCCTCCGCATGTAGCACAGATGCCCTCTTCTCTGGCAGGCCTGCTCTGCTGCCTGGTGTGTCAGGTCGACCCAGAACCGGACACTAGCTTTGACTTTTGGTCTCTGCTACCATCCAAGGAAGAAGCTTCTCGGCCAGCAAAGAGCAGCATTTCAAATGTGTGTCAGATGGCTGGGGTGTGACTCTCAGGCTGCAGATGAGGTGAACAAGTCCCGACACTGGGGAACCTTCTGCTGAATGCTTCTGAGCACATCACTTGGTCTCTGTGGGCCTCAATTTCCCCACCAGGACCATGGAGCACACAGGTCATGTCCTGAGCCCCTCCCATCTGGTTAGTTCAGGCTGCCTTCGCGTGAGCTCCACCCTTCACTGACCCATTTTTTAGAGGCTATTCGTGCAGACATTGCTTCCTGTAGGCCCCAATCCCATAAATCACTGCCGATCCCACGGTGTGGGAAGGCTGCTGGCGTCCAGGCATTTTGTGGCCATTAATCAACATCAGTGGTACCAAGGATGCAGCAAGGCCTTTGGCAGGAGCTGGCGCTGGCCTTCAGGACAGGACAACCTGCTGAGGTCAGGCTCCAGCCCCCAACTGTGTCCCTTCCCAGCAGGGCCCTACGCAGACCCC
Organism: Petromus typicus; assembly: GCA_004026965.1. Lineage (NCBI taxonomy): Eukaryota > Metazoa > Chordata > Mammalia > Rodentia > Petromuridae > Petromus > Petromus typicus. The sequence goes on along the minus strand of PVIR01001237.1, from coordinate 11,813 downwards.
TCACCTGACTGCCCCCCCCTGCTGTCAACACTCTCCCCAGTCCCCGTGGGAAGCACCCTTTGCATTCCCATGTGGAAATAAGCCCTCCTTATTCCATTTTGATGGACAGGAGTCAAGACACAGAGAGGAGGAGCGAGTTGCCCAAGGCCACACAGCAAGTGTGTGGGTCCTGGCTCTGTGGCATCTACGTCCTCTCAGTGGGGGAACCTTAGCCCAGGGAGAGGGCACGAGGTGCAGGAACTGAACCTCTATCCCGCTTCCTCTAAGCCAGACAGACGCCACCTGGCTTCTGCACCTGTGTTCATGGCCTGTCCCCCCTTGGTCTCAGGGGTTTATACCGGCTGCCAGGGGCTCCTGGGAAATTAAATCTCTTGCCCTGAGGCCCTATCTGATAGCTGGCCTCCGTTGCCACTCTTCAATTTGCTCAAAGAAATGAGGAGAAAATCGAATGAGGGGTCCCTGGGGAGCTGAACCGTTCTGGCAGCCTGTAGGAGGGCAGGAGACTGTCGTGGCATCCACTGGACACTGAGGCCAATGCAGCAGGAGCAGCAGGAACACAAGAAGGCAGAAGCTGAGAGGCTGAAGCATCACAATCTAGTGCTGACCCAAGTGCAAGCTCAGGGGACATGCCCAAGGCCAAATCCACACCCTCCCCATAGGGGCTGGTGCCCTGCAGTGAGTCTTGTGGCCTCACAGTGCTTTTCCTGCTCTCTGACACAGCACAGTGGGAACTGCTTCTCTCAAAGAGGGACGGTAGAGTCATATGCTCACGAAGGGGCCAGCACATAGCGGGTCCTCAACAGTGCCACGCACTGGGCTTGTGGTTGGAATATGCCAGGCACCTGGCCAGTGCCCAGATTAGAGCAATAGGCAAGACAGATGTGAACCTTGAACTACTGACAAAGGTGGGAGAAGACAAGACAACAGCAGCGAACAATTACGCTGTGAAAGGGCCCGGGGTCTGGGACAAAAGAACAGGTCACAGAGAGACTCTCTGAAAAGAAACAATACTCTTGATAGTTAAGAACCGATGGGAAGTTCTGGGCAAAAGGCACAACCAGGAAAAGGCCCTGGGGTAGGGAGCAGCTGCTCAGGGGGTACAAGTGCCTCCAGGCCAGCCCAGAATCAGAACGACAATGGACACTCCAGACACTTGGCTCCAAGAGAGCCTGGGGAAGGGTTGGGAGGCGCACAGGGAGACCAGCCCAACCAGCTGGCATATGACCTTGGCCCTTTCCCCTTCCCCTTCATCTCCTGGGGCTGACTCAAAGCTACCAGTAGCGCCTGACTCATTACTTTGGTGACAGCTAATTATGCCACCCCCTCCTCCCACCCAGTCACAACACCGGCATCAGGGCCCCTTACCACACCAGCCTTCTGCCTCCCAACAGCCGGAGGGGCAGGCTCGTCCAGAGAGCCCTGTGGGACACATCTAGGGAGCAGCTCCTTGCTCTCCCCCACCCTCAGCCCTCAGACCAGGGACTCAGAGCCACACCCTGCTTCTGGCGACTTCTTTGGCCGGAAGGGCCAAGGTGCAGAGGCTGGCAGGCGCCCTGACCCAGCTGGGTATCACGCTTGGGAATGGGCTGTGACCGTAGGGTCCCTGGCACTTCCTCCCCTAGCAGCTCCACTCCCACACGTGCCAGGGGAGGGTGAATGAGCGGAGCCCAGGACAAGCAGACACAGAACTGCTGCTCCCCGACAGCTCCGGCGAGGCGAGGCAGCCCCCGCCCAGCCTCAGTGCACGTGTGTGGTGCCGTGGGGGCTACCCCAGTCCCTTCCTTACCTCTAGAATGGCCTGATTTCCCCCAAGAAGGAGTTGGGGCGGAGACTGGTGGCAGAGAAGGGAGGAGCAGACATGGGGATGGGGCCCCTACTCTTCTCCTGCTTGGAGCTGTTCCCAGAGAGGGTGCTGGGAACTTGGAATGAGGAGTGGGAGGCGGGGCAGGGTTTATTAGCTTATTCTTGGTGATCTGGCTGTGATGTGCTAAACGGACACCTCTGGCTACTCCAGACCCCCACCCCAGCTCGGGGCCTCAGCTCCGCGGCTGCCATTGGCTCCTTCCCAGAACCCACCCTCTTCCCCATGTCTGGCACTCTGGGCTCTCCAAGACCTTTTTCTTCTGCCATTTCTGTCCCCACAACTTTGTGGGAGCAGTGGAGCCCAAGCCAAGGGGGCCCAAGGAGCTCCCCTTTGCAGTCTACCTCAGACACCACCTCTTGGATCTTGCAGATGTCCTCAACTGTAGCTTGTCCCCTCCGTGCCCACGCTGGCCCTTGGGAAGGGCGCTCCTTCCTCTTCACCTGGGTGGCTTCACTCCTTACTCAAAGTTTAGCCCAAATGACACTCCCCAGGGATGACTCCAGCCCGACCACCCGGGCACCCTCCTTCATGGTCCCTGATGATGCCCTGCTGGGCTGGGCTCTCCCTGAGGGCACAGACCAGGCCACCCAGGCCTTACACACAGGTGGCACTCGATACATGCTCACTAAATGAATGATGGGGAGTTTTTACTACAGTTCTCACAGCTTCCAGATGGGCCTCCCCGCCGCCCCCTGTACTCATGGCGGCACGCCCAGCTCCTGTAGCCACGCTGTGTTCCCCACACACAGCTGAAGCACTTCCTCCCCACTTCCTGGGCTTCCTGGGCAGCTGACGACCGCAAGGGTCAGGAGCAGAAGCTACTTGCTGCGCACCCTGGGGTCACTGGCTGAGGCTAGATCCATGCCTGCCAGACCCGGAGTCCACCTCCTTCCTCTCCCCTCTGAGAACTCAGCCTCCTCGTCCTTGGTCAGGCCAAACTCCATCTCCTCTGGCCACAGTGCTGAGGACAAAAGGACAGAGGATACCGTGGCTGCCTTCTTGGAAGGGTCACTGCCATCCCCTCAGTCCTAGCCCAGGGCAGGCCCTCTGGCACTGAAGAAGTGGCAGGGGCAAAAGGGCTGGGCACAGGGACACCAGTTGTGGTGGGTAAGCCTGGGCAGAAGCGGAAAGCCTCCCGGCAGGGAGTGCTCTCTTCTGAGGGCGTGTTCTCCCTGCTCCACAGCAACTAAGCTTTAGGGCCTAGTCAAAAATCTCTGGAGGAAGGGCCACTGGCCTTCCCTCTTGTGACATCGGACCCCAACTCCAGCACCCCTAACCAACTCCAGCACCCCTAAGCACGAGGCAGCTTCTCTTCAGTGAGGAGTGGCATGGACCTCCCTCTCTGCTTGACCTCCTTCCTCTCTTCAGCTTTCTGGTGAATGCCTGCTCATTGCAGCCTTCTCCGCCCCTCCTCCAGGCGTCCTACCCCTCCACTGCTCACAGCTCTGCCCAACCCCGGGGCAGCACCCAGGGCAATAATATCATCTGAATGAGCTCTTGGGTACTGGGCTTCACTCCAGAACAGTCAGCTCTAGTGTTGTCTCAGAGCTGGGTCCAGTTTAACCTCCACTGGGCATGGGAATCCAGCAGGCTCAGTCAGGCTTTGTCCCTTGGGCAAAGAACTGATCCTGTGGAGCCTCTACTTTGGGTCTGCAGCCTGGGTCCAGGGTCTCTGTCCAGCGTGGAGAGAACAGCCCTGTGGCTGAGCCTCATCTGCTCCCTGCTGACTCTCCAGCTCCCACACACATCTTCCTCTTTTTGTCCCCATGTTCGGAAGCTCCCCACGAGCTGTCAGGAGGAGGCCAGGCGAGGGCCTAGTAGGGAAGGACACAGACAGACTGCAAGATGGCAGGGCCCAGGCAGGGCTTGCTGTCTCTGTGGCCGGCGGGGACAAAGTTGGGCCAATGCCCACTCCAGCTGGACACAGCACCAGGGTCCACATGCACGGCACACCGAGGTGGTGGCAGGGACCAGAGGAGCAGATGGCTGCCCTATGGGCCTCTCTCAGGGAATGGTGCGGTCCTCAGTTCCCTGCCCGGGACTGCTGGGCCTCATCCTTCCCTCTGTCCTGGTCATGTGCCCCCGGCCAGGTGTCCGTCCATCAACACCCGAGTGGCAGCCTCACCTCAGGCACTGAGGTGCCACAAGAGGGGGAGGAAAACGCACACAGTTGCTGGACCGTGAGGTCCAATGGGAGAGATAGAAATTAGACAAACATGTAAAAATGTGCAAACAAATGTAGGATGTGCTCACGGCCGAGGCAAATGAAGCAGGATAAAGGACCAGCTCGGGGACTCTCCGAGGAGGCAACATTTGAACGCGGGCTGGAGGAGGAAGCCTTGGCAGTATCCAGGGACAGTCCCAGAAAGGGAAAAGCCCTGAGGCAGACATGATGCTGAAGGTGCTGCCAGTACTGGTCCGGGAAGAGCAGAGAACAAGCATCAGCCACTGGTAACTGGGTGACCCTGGCGGCCACTGGGCTCAGCTCTGCAGCCTTTGTCTCCTTACCTATCAAATGGGCATGAAAAGATGGCAGAGATGGTTGTGAGGACGGAAATGGAAGCAGTCCTCGGAGGAAGTGCCCACATGTGCTTTTGAGAGCCGGCCGGCAGGCTGTGGAAGGGAGCACTGCGGACTGGAAGGACTGTCACCTGGCCACAGGCAGAAACAGCGGTTTCAAACAAAACTCCTGCCAAGGGCTTTCTGCTGATGGTATTTTTCTGTGACCTGACCTGCTGGGTTCAGTCACCCTCAGTTTTCAAGTCCCGGAGCAGACTAGTCATTAAAGGCAGGGAGATCAAGCCCCTAAGAAGGACCGTTTGGCAAGGGATGTGGTCAGTGTAGAGAGCAGGAGGAGGCCCTGAGTTCAATCTCCAATACCACTAAAAAGAACAGGAGAGAAGAAAACAGAACGAATGTGTGAGCAGCTTGGGGGACGTAGTCCCAGGTAAGAGTCAGGGTTGGCTTTCCACAAGAGGCAGATCTGGGGTGTGCCCGGGGGGGCCAAGCAGCAAACAGCATGTCCGAAGGTGGGAGACAGCAGTGCAAGGGGAGGAGGGGAGCGAGACCATGAAAGTTCTAAGGAACAAGATGAGGGGTGAGGGGAAGAAGCGGCGACAACACAGGGGCAGCAGCGCATGTTTTACAGAGCACTTACTCTCTGCTGGACTCAACCACACAGCCTCACCTGAACCTTGATCGCCACTACACTCTAACTCCCATTGATGGAGTGTTTAGCCGGAGACAGATACTTGAACCATCTCATTATTCCTCAGTCCTACAAGTCAGGAGCTCAGCATTCCCATTTTATAGGAGAGCAAACTGAGGCTGCACCAGAACACCACTTTTCTAGGGTCCTCGTAGCCAGAGCCTGGCAGAGACAAGACGTGAGCCCAGGTACATCTCCTCTCCCAAGCCCGAGGCTACTGCAGGGGACACTCTGTTCTGGAACAACCTTCCAGGGGCACATGGTGACGGACTGAGTCAGGGCAGTGGTGACTGCCAGTCTCCACAGCAGAGCCCCCTGCCTCAGTCTCCCCCCAAAGGAGCCAAAGACCTCTTTGGAGAGGCTTTCTGCTCAGGAAGGCTGAGGTGAGTGCTTGGCAAGGCCTCCGCCCACCCACCCCAGGGGCCCAGGCGCTAGCTCCAACCTGCAGCTTTAATTAAAAGTCCTTTTCAAACCATTAGCAGCAATATAATAAAACCCCAAATAGGAACAATAAAGCAGTCGACTGTTGGAGAATTAAAATGGGCACCTGGTGCTCTGCCACCCCCAGGGGGTAAGTGGCTCAGGAGGGAGCCATGATTTTTGCCTCCAACAGACTTGTCAGTCCCAGACACTGGCTGGGAGAGGCTGGGGAGAGGGGCATCCTGCGTCTGGACACTGCCCCTGGCCACAGTGGTGGATGCTTGGGAGAAGGGCCATGGCTGCTGTGCCCAGCCACCCCTACCAATCTCAGCAAGCAGCGCTGCCCACCTCCGAAGCCTGGCTGCTCTCCAACCAGCCGGCACCAGCCACAGCAGCCACAGCTCTGTGTCGCCAGCCTGAGCTGCTCAGGTTTCCCTCAGCTCCCTTAGAAACTGCATAACCTCTACTGGGGTCCCCGCACCCACACGGGCCCCAAACACATTCCCTGCTGCACCCACAGGTGCGTCGTGAGCCACAGCCTGGGCTCATGCTGCCCCTGCATGGCTGCCCCTCCTCTGGCTCAGACCTTTCACTCCTCTGTGCCTCCGGAACCCAGGCCTTCCCACCTCAGGGCTCTGCACGAAAAGTGCCGCACACGCCTCCTCACCAGACCCCTCTCAGCAACAGTCTCGATAACAGCCCCCCACGCCTCTGATGAGCCTCTGTCCTTCCACACCCCAACTGTCCCTTTCCAGGTTGAATTTTCCTCAGTTCTCTTCCACTTGCTCTCCGGCCCCCATAGGAAAGCCTGGGAAGGCAGCCTGGGTTTGCTTATTCAAGGCGGCGACCCCAGTGCCTAGCATCGTGCCTCGCACATGGTACGTGCTTGGTGACCTTCCTGCAGTCCAAAGTGTCACCACCACCCAGAGATCTGAGAGGGAAGTACAGTGGTTTCTATCCTTCCAAAAACAAGGTCCCAGGATTGTCCTAGGCTTTTACCTCAGCTCCATATGGTAGGGAGATGGTCTCTAGGACTCTAGAGCTGGTTCTGCCCATATGGCAGATACTTGTCCTGTTGGCATCTTGTTGATGCCAGCCCTGAGCTGGGTTCGCAGCATCTAGACTCAGGGATCCACCCGCAGGGCACTGTTAGGCTAGTGGATGACACTGGGCTAGGAAATGCGGTGGGATATGCAGCGGTGGAGTGATTTGAGCATGGTGTGGCACCCGAACCTTCGTCCCACCATCTGCTCTGTGACTATGAGCCCCTCACCCCACCTCTCTGGGCTTCAGTTTCCTCACTATGATTCAAAGCTGTAACCCCGGGCAAAGCCCAAAGCCCCAGACCCAGGGCACACAATGGCTGTGGGGGTTGACAGGGAAGGAAGAGGGACAAGGGCAGGAATGGCTTCTGACAGGGGGCAGTATTGGCACCAAGCTTTAAACAATGCACCTGAAGCGCCACCCAGCAGAGGGCTATGGTGGCTAGAAAGGAGTGGGGAGCAGAAAGCAGACCATTGGTGTACCAGCCCCAAAGACATAGCAGGGAAGAGCCTAGAAGCCCACCAGCTACAGAACAGTTTTGTTTTCAGGGTTGTTTCTTTTTTTTTTTTTTTGAGACAGGGTCTCGCTTTGTAGTTCAGGCTGGCGCCAAGCTCAGCTTCAAACTCACATCACAGCAATCCTCCTGCCTCTGCCTCCCGAGTGCTGGGATGACAGGCGTGAGCCACGACACCTGGCACTGTGGTATGTGGTACTGATTGCTGCTGGGGTGAGTCTCCATATCCAGTACTGTATGTGGTTAACCAGGGAACGAACCTGGGTCCTTGTGCTTGCAAGACAGGCACTGGAACCACTGAGCTAACTCCCCGGCCTGTTTTCAGGGTTTTAAAATGTCCCTTCAGCTGTTGTGTTGGTCAAAGGGTGTATCTGGCTCAAGACTTCAGAGGTTTTGGTCCACAGTTGCCAGCTTCATTGCTGTAGGTCTGAGGTGAGGAAGAACATTGCACCGAAGGCTGTACTGGCGCAAAGCTGCTCACCTCATGGCTGCTGGGAAGCGCAGAGCAGAACAGCGCCAGAGAAAAGGCTGCAGCCAGATACAGTCTACGTGCTCGCATGCCCGTGCCCACTTCCTCAACTAGAGCCCACCAAGGGCCCCAAGTGACATCACCAGCATGGTGAGGTCAGTGCCCTCACAGTCCAGTCGCCCCCAGGAGTCTCTTAAACCTATCAAGTGAACAACTGAGAGGACCCTGGATGCCTAGTGACGACTCTCAGGGGACATGTGCCTTTTTAGCATGCCAAAGGCTCCAGGTTCAATCCCCTACATCACTGCCACCCAGGCCTTGATTAACTTCTTAGCAGGAAATGTTTCAAGCATCCACGTATAGGAGTTAAAACTGCACTTACACCGTGCATTTTAAACCAGCTGACACCTGGGTGATCTCAGTGTGCCCCTGCCCTCCAAACCCTGTCCCCTAACCCCCCATGAACCCAGAGCTGGACCAGATGGCCGAAGAATGTACTGCAAGACCAGACACTCCGCAGCCCCCACACCTTCCCCAACCGGCTAGGCAGGACAAATGTTCATTTGTTACAGTTGGAAGTAGCATCTCTTTTACCAGCTAGTGTAAAAAAGAGAGAGGGGGAAAGAGGAAAAAATAAGTCTTTTTCCAGTCAGACTACATTTCCTGTCTCTGAGAGGGTGAGAATTTGCTCTTGGAAGGAAATAAAGCGTCTCCTGTCTGGAGCTTCCTCTTTGAAGCCCCATGAATATACATGGTGACAGGCAGACAGCTTTGAGATGCTAACGAGCCTGCCTCACCTTGGGAAATTGGGGTCACTGGCTTTGGGGGCCTGGCTGGGGTGGCTGGGAGGACAGGAAGTGTTGGAGAGACTGGAGACCCAGGCTGGCCCCGCTCAGGCCCTGGGCAACTCCTTTCCTCTCTGAGCCTTCACTTCTCACCTGTAAGATCAGATCCAGATCGGGTCACGGGGGGGCTGCCAGGGACAGAAGATGAAGCAAAATGAAGCAGCCAAAGCAGTACAGGGTCCACAGCAGGCACTGGATGGGACAGCGCTGTACTTAGCGTGTAGAGCCTCAGACAGGGAGGGGGAGGGGTACTAGAACAAGTGGGGAGCTGGGGTGGGAGCCCCGGTTCAGTGCAGATCCCTGCTCTGCTTGCCACTAGTTTATGAGTTTGGGCAAGAAATGACATCGTCTTTGCTCAGGACCTTCAACAGGCCGGCTCCTCTGGGCCTCACTCAGCTCCTGCTCCTCCTACCCTGTGAAAGTCCTCTCTGATCTCCCATTTTGTTGCTCTCTATCCTAACAGCAGTCACCTTCTTTTTGTCATTTCCTCATTTATTTGCTGAGGTCTCTGTTGGGCAGGGGCGACATCTGTCTCTGTGACACCTGCTAGGTACTCGTGGACCTGTTGAATGGCTGTGACTGAAAAAGCCAAAACTTTCATTTCTGCAATGGCCTCTAGTGATGCCAAGAAAACCTCCTTCGCTGGCCCTCTCCCCAGGGACAGAGTGGGGGCCTGGCCGAGGACAGGTGGGTGGGCAAGGGGCAGCAACTTGAGTGGCCCTGGTCTGGCTCCTCATGCTGCCACACGGTAGGTCCAGTCGTTCTGACGCTGGAGTTCAGGGAGTTAATGAGTGGATGACATCCCCATGTCAGTCCCTTTCCCACCTCTGGGCTGCAGGGGGTGGGCCACAGGGGGCTGGGGTGACTCACCCCACCCGGCCCGCTGCCTCGCCTCTCCCACCATTCTCTCAGCCTCCCGACACTGTGGGTCAGCCACAGGCGGAGGGACACTCTTCATAAAGTAAGAGGAGGAAGCCGAGGCCCAGGGGGCCCTGGGACCTGCCTGGGCTCAAGCTCTCTCTCGTTCGTGCTCTCTCTGTCTGTCTGTCTGTCTGTCTCTCTCTCTCTCTCTGGGGTCATTTCACCAGTTCTGCATTGTGGACCCCTCCCTCTATCTGGATCAGCATCACGGCAAGGAATGACGATGATCATCATCCTGATAAGAACATGACAACAGCTAACATTACTACTGCTGGCACCTGTGATAATAACCAAGAAGTCCTGAAATCTAAACAACCCCATGAGGTAGGTGCCTTGAAACGCCTATTTTACAGGTAAGGAAGCCAAGGTGCAGAGAACTGAAGGCACCCGGGGAAGGTCACATGGTAAGCAGCTCTGCCGCTGAGAGCCAAACTCCCCACAAGCTCCACTTATTAGAGCCCAGGCTCTGGCTGTGGTCAGGGCTGGTCACCTAGAACTTCTCTCCCACCGAGGTCAGAGCATCCACAAAAATCGTCCTCACCCCTTCAAAGGGAAGCTCTCGAAGAATGAGTTACACTGTATAAATGTCTGGTTCTGTGCTAAATATCTTACACATGTCATTTCATTTAACTCTCAATACAATCAAATTTTTTAGACGTTCATTCACACACACACGTCTGCATACAGATTCAGAGAGGTGAAGTATGGAGTCACCCAACTGGCCGGTAACAGCCACATTCAAACTCACAATATTTCACTCCCATGATCTGAACTGTTTACTTGTAACTTTCTGAAAGAAGAATGGCCGGCCCAGTGCAGTGGCAGCCCAGTCCTAACCTTTGTGGTCATTCTCTACCAACCCCCAGAGTGGCCCCAATTTACACTCCTACCAACACCGACTACGAAGACCTATTTCTCCCACATTTTTGCTTACATGGGACTTTACTTTTTAAAAAACCTGCCTATATGTATGCTAACAAGATGTGTTATTGCTCTTTTCAATGGCATTATTTTAATGTCACTGTTTTTATCTTCTCTGTGAACCCCTGACCAACTTGTTAGAGTCTGACGTTTTGCTGGCTGGAGACCCTGTCGTCCTATGTGTCAGCACAGGATGGATGCAGAAGCTGAGTGATCAAGGTAAGGGTCCACCTTTGACCTTAGAAACAAGTCTCACCTAGACACAGGGCGCCCTGAAGTGTAGGTATTCCTCAGCCTGCCGGACAGCTGAGGAAGCTGAGTCAGGTGGCCTCCACTAAGTTTTTGTTTCTGGTGCTTCCTCTCTGTGTCTAGCTTGCATTCTGCTGTGTGTAAAATCATTGCACAAGAAGCTTCAAGTCCATATAAGAAATATGAATAGAAAATACTACAGTAAGTCATAACTCCATTGTTCAAATTCAATGGTAAAGAGAAAAGTCTTTAAAGTAGCCATTTTTTTAAAAAAAAGCTACATACTAAGGAAAAGGATTTTTGTGTCAAAACAATGCAGTAGAACAATATCTTTAAAGTACTGAAAGAAAAAAATCTGTAAATTTGGAGTTCTATGATCACTAATAATAACTTTTAAAAACAAAAATGAAAAATAATTTTTTAAATATAGAAAAATGGAAATAATTCATTACCAGCAGATCCATACTACAAGAAATGTTAACATCCTTCAGGCTAAAGGAATATGATGCCAGAGAGAAACTCAGTTCTGCAGAAAGCAATGAAGCATACTAGAAATGGTAACTACATAGAAAAATATACAGGGTCTCGCTTTTTGTAGTTCAGGCTGGCCCTGAGCTCAACCTTGAACTTACAGCAATCCTCCTGCCTCTGCCTCCTGAGTGTTGGGATTACAGGCGTGAGCCACCACGCCAGTATTGTGATATGTGGTTCTGACTGCTAGTGGCCGTGAGTCTCCATGCCTGGCATTGTTGTATGTAGTTACTGAGGATCGAACCCAGGCCCTCGCACTTGCAAGGCAGGTGCCGGAACCACTGAGCTAAATCCCTGGCTCTGGGGGATTTAATGTAAAATAAAGTACATATTGAAAACAAAACAAGATCAGGAAATGCAAGCACTGTAACATTCTCTATTATATATGAATGATAATGTCACTTGAAAGGGAACTGTGATAACTTAAGGATGTATATTACAAACCATGCAGCAAGGGCTAAAATAACAAAAGTGAGTTATAGATAATAATTAACATAGTGATAAAAACATTTAACTCTAAAGAAGGCAGAAAAACAGAAAAGAGGGAATAAAGAATAGAGAGGACAGGGGGCCAGGGATTGGCCCAGTGGTTCTGGAGCCTGTCTTGCAAGCACAAGGGCCCGGGTTTGATCCCCGGTAACCACATACCATACTGGGTGTGGAGACTCACGCCCAGCAGCAACCAGTACCACATACCACAGTGCCAGGCGTGGTGGCTCACGCCTGTAATCCCAGCACTCGGGAGGCAGAGGCAGGAGGATTGCTGTGATGTGAGTTGGAGGCTGAGCTCAGGGCCAGCCTGAACCACAAAGTGAGACCCTGTCTCA
>PVIR01001236.1:0-131396 GCA_004026965.1 Petromus typicus | reverse complement strand
TTTTTTTTTTTTTTTTTTTTTTTTTTTTTTTTTTTTTTTTTTTTTTTTTTTTTTTTTTTTTTTTTTTTTTTTTTTTTTTTTTTTTTTTTTTTTTTTTTGTGGTGCTGGCTGGCCCTGAGCTCAGTCTCAAACTCACATCACAGCAATCCTCCTGCCTCTGCCTCCCGAGTGCTGGGATGACAGGCGTGAGCCACCACGCCTGGCACTGTGGTATGTGGTACTGGTTGCTGCTGGGCATGGGTCTCCACACCCAGTATGGTATGTGGTTACCGGGGAATTGAACCCGGGTTCTTGCGCTTGCAAGACAGGCGCCAGAACCACTGAGATAACTCCCCAGCCCTCACTATTTCTGAAATACAGAATAGTCATTGTAGTTAATTTGCGAGGACAAGAATTTAAGAAACCAGTATTCGGCTTTACCTCTTAGATTTAATCGTGAATAACTTATTATTCAATCTATTTCACATGTTGTATATATTTTTCTGTAGCCTTTTCATTAAAATATATAGTTACTTTAAATTGTTAAATGGCTATAGTGTAACTATTTTACAAATACTATGGAATGTATTCAATAAATTCTCAATTTAGGTTGTGTATATTTTTGTACTGTCATAAATATTGCTTGATAATAATTGTATTTAAATACTAATTTCTTACCACTTGATATTCATTCCTAGAAATAGAATTACTAGATCACAAGCTCTACACCCTCAAAGACATTTCATACATATTGCCAGTTTTCTGATAGAAAATTGGTGCTTTGAGTCACTGAAAACTCTCTAGATTATACAGGAGAAGTGATAACATCAAAGTTGGCTGGATTAAAATTCCTTCTGTCTGAAGGTGCAGCATTATCAGTGTGAATAACATTTTCAATAACATCTCTGTCACTCACTGTTCCTTCTTCTGTGTTACTGAAGTATCGTTGTGACTATACACGATTTTCTGACCCGGGAAGCACACATATTTTCTAGCTCAGTGTCTTTCCAACTGTTTATTACTCATACTCAAAGCTGAGGTTTGATTTACCCAGAACTAAAAGAAAATAAATCCTAGGTACCAGAAGAATATGGTTTTCATCATTCTTCAGTTGGTCTTTCTCATTTACAAGTTTTCTTCTTGACTTTGATATGTGTTTACCTAGAAAACACTTGCATAGCATAAGAAGATAGTGGTAAAATAGCTTAACAGTGTTTTTAAAATTATTTAATGATATGGAATAAATGTATTTATTTTATTTTTATTCTGATAAAGCAGTATATCCTTAATCAACAATTATTTGTTCATTGATGAGTATGATCAAGGATTAGTGTAGAAGTTCATTGAACCTACCTGTCCCCCAAACTACAAGGAGGTTTAACCAATCTTCCAGAAAAGGCCTCACTGAATATTTTAATGTGGTGTTTATTCCAGGTGACAGATTCCTTTCAGGGACTGGCACTGGGTAGTTTGTTTATTGTACCTTGTAATGTGAGATTTCAACTTAATACAAGCTCTTGGAAGGGTATTTATTTCAGCATTTGAGTAGTAAATATCTGGATACTGAGTGCCTAAAACAGTCTGTAATAACTAAATGCCATGGGTTTTACCTCGCTCCCTAGTTTCAGTGCAAATATGTCATCCTGGAACATACTTGTATTTATGGAGGAAATTGGGTACTTTAGACTTGATGGATCTCTTGGAAGCTCGTGGAAAAATATTTTAGAATCCACAATCAGGGCCAAAGTTTTCCTCCTAAAATTTCCTTATTTTCCTTGATGTCATTCCTTACTTTTAAAGCATTTAGGCTATTTTGTGCATTCTCTGTGGAGTGTGACTGTGAAGCTCTGTTTTGGATGATGCACGTTTGTGAATCAATTAAGGGGTAATGAAGTGAACGCAGTGCAGAAACATGAAAATTGGAACCCTCGCCAGAAGCTGGAGTCGGAGGCAAGTTTGAGGTAATGGAAATTCCCACTTCAAGCAGACAATGTGTTTTTACTAAAGGGATCTTTCTTTCTTTCTTTTTTTTTTTGAAAAGTGTGGCTACTAAATACAGTTTATTTGACCTAAGAGTCAAATAGGGGGACTATTTGAGTCTCCCACTCAGAGAGTGAAAATGTCTAACTGTGAATGTCAAGATCCTTTACCTGAAGACTGTTGCCTCTTGGATGGACCAGTGGCCACTCCTTCCTTAGCTGTGGTGCTGTTGACCACAGCACTGTTAGGACATGCTGGACACGAGGAGGGGAAACAGCGTGATTAAATGAAGTCCCCTAGCATGGGGCACATTCAATGTTGGTGACTTAAGGAACTCACTGGAAATTCCTAATACCCAGATTCTAGGCAGGGAAATTGAGCCAGAAGCTTTGTGGAGCCCTTTCTGCATTTCCCGATGAACAACATTTCCGAAAGGAGACACATTAGATGTGGACAGTCTCATCCTCTGGCTGCTAACTCCTCCAACTCACTTTGCCAAAATCAGCTTCTCCCACAACAGTGACATAACAAGAACACACCTGTGTATGCCAACAATATCAAAAACTTTGAGTCACGTAATGTTTTCTCTACTCTTCTAAAGGATTTCTTGTTTGCAATGATCCATTCCTTCCCATAGCAGCAGTTTTTCATTGCCTTTAGATACTTGGTTTTGGTGTATATATCTACCTTAAAACCCTCATCTTCAAACAAATAGCCACGTTTCATCTCACCTTATGATTACTGTTTGAAAAGCGTGTCTGGACTCGCTGTCCCCACCTCTTCTCCTGTTTTTCCACATTGCATGCTGATTGGATTTCCATCTACACCACTGTGCTGAAGTGTCACTCATAAAATTCACGTCTGCGCCTCAGCCAGGGGCTGGTATCTGCTGCCAGAGTTTTGGACTTCTCAGCAGCATTTCACTCTCATGACTTAGCACTTGGAATACTTCCTGTTTTTGGTATCTTTTCCTCACCCGGGCTGGTTTCCCTTCCATTTCTCTAACTGCTTTCTCTCCATCTCCATGGATGGCTCTTCTGCTACTGGATGTCTGAATGATGTTCTTCTGGGTCCCATTCCTGAAGAAGTTGTAGAACTTTAACACACAGTGGCCAAGGTGAAGAAAAGTAGAAAAGTGATCAGGTTATAAATCTTACAGAGAATTACTGTTTGGCTGGAATTTAGGGTGGAGATAAAGAGAAAATTTATTTATGGAGTAAGGTTAAAATGTCCAGTGGGTAGCAAAGGCATTGATAGATCAGGCTATCTTACAAAAGTAAACCAGGAAATAGAATTTTCCATAAAACTCTTGAAAGTGTCACTTAAGAAAATACTGACTTCATTAATGCGAAGAAATTTTCCATAGTTTCTCAGGATATGGACATAGGATGGTATCCAAGAGTTCAGTTGAGTGTGATAAGCATTAAATCTTATATTTTTTTCTTTTCTTTAATTGAGTTTATTGGTATATTTTAAGTATGCATTATTTTCACATTCACCATTGAAAATTAGTACCTGTACATTATGGATCTTGATTCTTGTTTTTTTTTTTTTTTTCCCATTATCCTGCCCTCCCTCCAGCCCCTACATGTCCTGTCTACATAAGCTGTGTTTCTGTTGTTCCTTCTTACCTTCAAATTTTTCTTTCCCTTTATTCTTCTCTCCCACTTTCCCTTTGAACTTTTCTTCCTATTTCACAATATCTCCCATACATTCTGGACCTCATTTATACTTTAAGTTTCCCACACTAGAGTACTGATATAGTATTTACACATATGCATCCTATTTATTTCACTTATGAGTATGGCAGCCATATGCTTTTTCTTTGTTTCTTGTTGTTTTTCTTTTCCCTCATCTTGCCTTTCTTTCTTTCATTTTTTTTTTCTTTTTTGCATTTGTGACCTGGTTTATAAAAGTCCTAGAAATTATGCTGTGGTAAATTTATTTCACGCAAAACCATGTGCATATAGGAGAGATTAATATTATCACCAAAGAAGAAAATAGGTATTATTTAAATCAGAAAATGGTAGTCTTCACACAGAGTGAATTAGGTGACCTTTTTCAACTTTGAATCACGGAACAGTGCTGTCTGTGTCTGCATCTTCTCTAAGCTGTAGTTCTTCAAAGATTAAAAATTCTGCTATATCACATTACTCAATATAATTTTGCTGGTGCCTTAGAAATGTTCAAAAATAGGTAATAGGTCTGACCTCACTTTATAGAGTGAGGCAAGATGATCAAATCTAGAATTTCTAACATCTAAAAACGTGTGGGAAGAAGGTGAGGTAGGAGATATCCCCCTCGATATCTGCACTGTCTAGGAGACGGTGCACATTTCTTTGTGTACAAACCATTGGGAGATCTGGGACCTGAGATACCTCCTGGCCTGGAGGTATATGGAGCCTCATAATGTTTGGGTGTATGGAATAGGGTTGACTTATGAACTTTCTTTCCAGTTCTAGTTGTTTATCCAGTGCTTTTGGTTTTAAATATTAATGAAATTTATTTAAGACAAACATACAGATCTCTTGTAAATAATTAGGATGGGCTAGGAAAGGGTCCTAGGGAACCCATTAGAAGTTAAAAATATTGTGTATCTGAATATCATAGCTTAGCAACACAGTACACAATAAAGTGTTAAATGTTTACAACTAAGAGTGTATCTGCTGCCTTTGCCTAGTATCATAAGAGAATATGGCAGCAACATGGATCTAACCTAGAAAAAGATCAAAATTCAACAGTTGAAGTATGGTTGTGGCTAAATGGAACCACTTTTGCATTGTAAATTATGAAATCTCAAGTCAATCACTGTATGTTGGGGATCATCTGTAGTTCTTAATACATTCTGTATGGATCAGGGCTTTGACTAGGGAGACTCTTGGTTCAGTGGAATTACCTCAGGAAGAGTTAGAGGGAAAAACTCTGTCTTTATTGATTAAATAACACTGACTATTATAAAAGCAAAACCCTGATATCTCAGTGGTTAAACCATACGTGTTTCTACTTCATATAAAGTCTAGTGGTGGTATGTGGCTTTTGAGAGGAATCTTCCTCCTTCATCTTCAATAAATGCCTTTGGAGTTCATGCTGGATAGTGATAGTGGTGAGCCAGTTGGTAGGTAACAGAACAGAGAAAGATCTCGTGGGAGGTTTTTATGGGCCACATCTGGAGATCACATATACCACATATATCCACATTTTTTAAACTCATTTTTGTGGTTGTAGAAATGTAAAGGGGTTGAAAAAATGTTCAGCGCCTGAAATAACAGGAAACATATAGTGAATAACCAAACTATCTTCATACTATTGACACTGCCTTGTCCTTGGGAATAATTGTTTCCTTGATAGGGTGGTTCGTTCTCACAGATCTTGGACATCACACTGTTGGCTAAGGCATTTTTGAAGTAGAAAGTCTTCCAATTAAGGAAACCAAAGTCTCAGACTAATTAGGCCAAAGGAGGCTTTCCCTAGTAGGTGGAGTTAGATAAATGGAGTCTCCCATTAGACCCAGTGAACCTGCCTTGCATTTTAATTTTGCTCTGTACCGGAAGCCTAGATGGCTCAAAACAGCAAGGCTTGCCTACACGTCCTTGTCAGACCCTCCTGTTATTTCCATTGCCAGGAACTTGCTTGATCTATTATTGTTCACACAGGGGGAGATTTGCAAGACTGTTTTATCAGTTAACTTGCCTGTCTTTTATCAGTTAACTTGTCTGTGCCTGGAACTGGCCACTATCTTTTCCTCCTAATCCTCAGCCTGCAAAGCCAGCGGGTCTCCAGAGGTCACACCACATACTTTCCTCATTCCAAGAAATAGGTAGAGATAGACACTTTCCCATGTCACAGAGCGTCAAGAGTGGATTTGCGTTTATTTTTGAATGCTACAATTTAAGTCTATCTTAAACCACGGACCTGGTGTTTATCACCATATTTAATACACAGAGAGAGGTTTTCCAGATTAGAAATGCAAAATAGGTCTGAAACCAACTGCAGAAATACTTTTTTTTTTTTTAGGTTTTTTTTTTGAGACAGGGTCTCGCTTTGTGGTTCAGGCTGGCCCTGAGCTCAGCCTCCAACTCACATCACAGCAATCCTCCTGCCTCTGCCTCCCGAGTGCTGGGATTACAGGCGTGAGCCACCACGCCCGGAACTGTGGTATGTGGTACTGGTTGCTGCTGGGCGTGAGTCTCCACACCCAGTATTGTTATGTGGTTACCGGGGAATCGAACCCGGGCCCTTGCGCTTGCAAGACAGGCGCCGGAACCACTGAGCTAACTCCCCGGCCCCCAGAAATACTTTTTTAAACAAACTTTGATACCTGTAAATCTCTGGGGTGGATGTCCTGTTTAAAACACCCATTAATCCTGTCCCTAATCCAACAGGGACCAGAGCCAAATGCCTTTTCTCAAGAACATTTGCTTTAGCTTTTGGCCTCCTGAGGGGCAGAGTGCTCTGCTTGGGCATGGAAATGATTAATCCTGTCTTCATGTCAGACTGTGAGTTTAAATTTTAAAACTCCACAGTTTGTGTTATCTGCAAGCTATCTGTCACCGACTAACTAGAAGGAGCTGTCTTTTAGCTGCGTTCTATCAGTGGTTTGCTTTCTGGGAATTAGGAAGCAAATTTTTGAGGTAGAAATCCTAAAGTCAAACATCTTAGAAGCCATTTTGGAGAAATAGAGTTGAGCCCAGTTACACTGATTTCACAGAAGAAAACTTTCATTTAAGTTTTTTTTTTTTTTTTTTAGTGGAATCCTTGATAGTGGAGCCTCAGAACTACACAGAGATTGATTTGCCCATTGGGATTTGCGTATGACACCTAATTTTCACCTGTACACACTTGCCTTCAATTCTAGTGTCATCCCACCTGGTCACTTTGCCAGAGTCTTGCTTTCCAGGTAGTGTTCTGTCCTTGTTAAGACAAAATACTGACACCTAACGGTAAAGGAGAAAGGGTTTATTCAGCTCACAGTTTATAGAGGTTTTAGTTCCTAATCAGCCAGCTCAAAGCAGGTTGACACATGACAGAGAGCTGTCACAGAGGAGAAATAGTCCATAGCACCCACATAGTAGTAAAAGCAACAAGGGCCGTTGGCTGCTCTTTTTCTTCCTCTTACCTTTAAAATTGACTTAATGGGTACCTTTTAGGTATACGTTATAATCACTTTCATCATTGAGAATTTGTACCTGTCTGTGATATTTTCCTCCCCCTTTATAGTCTATGTAGGCTCTGGGATTAGGGCACTGCCAGAGCAATCAGTGGGCTGATTTAGCAATGATCCACCTTTAATCCTAGTATTGCACCATGAATCAGTCTCACACTCTAGGTCAAGGTCCAGCCAACTCTACAAGTGACAGCATGAGGCTCTGGGGGAACATTTAGACATGGGCATAGCACTTGCCATTTGAGTACCTGGTGGTTGGGCTGTGCCATGTGCAGATATGAGAGATTGTACAGGTGGAGGGAAAAACACACTGAAGGAAGTCACTGTTTTCAGACCCATTTTACAGATGATTAAAACCAAAGAGGGTACAGAGAGAGAAAAGAAATTGCCTCAGGTCATATAGCAAGCACATGGAAAAGCTCAGCTCTCAACAGAAGAAGTCAGTTTTTGCTCTTATAAACAGTAAAAGCTGGGCACAATCGCACATGTTTGTAATCTCAGCTTCTTGAGAAGGCTGAATCAAGAGGACTGGGAAGTTGAAGCTAGCTTTGGCAGCATAGTGATGATCTGTTTCTTACAAAAGAAACCAGAATACAAAATAAAATTTAAAAAAATAAATAAAATGCAACACCTACCCATTTTAACAGTGCCAAGGTTATGAATAAGAAATAAATAGTCACTGGAAACCCACCAAACCCATGAGATACAAGTTTAAATATTCTGCATTTGGTATGTAGTGTGATAATGTAGGTGGCAACGATTTTCAGTCTCTAGAGAGTGAGAAATGGTTGATCTTGATTTTCTTAAAGAGGGCTGTTCTTGGCAACTCATTTTGAGACTAGGGAGTAAAGTAAACTGTATCTTTTTTGTGCATTGAGTCAAAGGCTGCTGTGTCTTGCCTGTCTGTGTAAGGTAGAGGGTGCACAATTAGCAAGCACCAAAGGATGGTATGTGATTGGAGGTTAGCACTGAGGCAGAGAGCAATGCATCCAGGGACAAAGTGATGGTATTTCAGTTGATTTTGAAGGAAGGGTAGCATGTGAACACAGGTGGTAAAGCATCATCACTCTTTTAAGGAATAATGAGACTTGAGTGCAGTTAGAGGGAGTCCTAGAGGCAAGCATATCAATCCTTTTGTCACTTGTTGAGAGATAGGAGTAAATTGAGATTGGAAAAGTATGTTGGCATATCTAAGAGATTCTTGAGGAGAAAGAACAGTCCAAGTTACATTTTTTGAGTAGCTTTGATACACTGGACCTATCACGGGTATTTTCTCATGTAATTTTCACAACCACAAATAGTTGTTTTGTTTTCTTTTCTACCAATGATTAAAAAAAAAAAAGCCTAGATAGATGGAGGGACTTCCTCAAGGTTGGTCCTGTGCTAGGATTTAGCCTGGGCTTGCCCAGATCCTAACATGCATTGTCTACTCTCTAGGGATTGTGGGGATTTTTGAAAGTAAGGGAAACCTGTTACAGATTTCTTAGGACTGGAGTACTCAGTAGTGAGTGCCAGTTTGCCTAATACTTAGGAAAATGCAGAAGCAGAAGAATTCAGTAATTTAAGATGAGTGTTACAGGAGAATGGAGAATAACAAAAGCTGGAAATTGTGGAATTAAATTCTCTAAGGTTACTATTGGTTAAGTTTTTGCAGAAGCATCATCAGAGGTGGTGGCATTGGTCAACAGAAACTGGGAGACCTATTTCTGTCTCTGAATTTTATGACTGAATCTATATTCCCATTCTCCTGCCATTGATTTTTGTAATTTCTGATCCTTTCCTTGGACCGTGGTCCTTACATTTTCTTATGAGGGTTTCATATAAAGAGCACAGAACCACATTTCATGAAATTAAATTTTCCCATAAGTTCTTTACATCAGTCTTTCAATAAAAGGTGTGTTGTTAATGTTGTGATCTCTCACTCAGGTGAAATCTGTCTACAGGAAGTTCCCAGACACATTGCATTATATAAGTGCAATCCTGAGGTCCAGAGCAAAGAATCCATAAGAGTGCTTCTCAGACAACTGCAGGGAAATGAAGAAGAGGAGAGAGTGTGAAAAGAAGGAATTATAATTTGGTTTAAACCTAGCTTGATTTCACTTTGTGGTTGTCTTGTGATGAGAAGCAATGGTGTCGGCTGTTTTAGGCCCTGAACTCAAGGCTGGCAGCAGGCTGTTCGTTGGCTATAAGTATGATCAATGTAAAACCAACTACATTACTGCTCCAGGCCAAGCCATTGAGGAAACAGAGGGACAAAACTACAAAACTACCAAACTACAATGTGATGTGGTCTTTCTCCCGGGAGGAGACTTCAACTGAAATAGAGGTCAGAGTCTAAACGGGGCCGTTGGGACAAAGACACAAGGCCTCCTGAAAGGAGGCAAATAAGGCCTTGACAGAAAGCAGGGACGGTATTTTAAAAAATGGAATTGGAGTTACATCAACTGACAGGGAAATGCTTCCATGAGTCACTATTTAAAATCTCCAGGAAATTTTTCTCCGTTCTCTTAAGTCTGATTTGGCATTCATCGGTTCTTTAATCCCTGCAAAATTAATACGTGGACTTGAACAGATTTTCTGTTCACTTATAACCTTCAGAAACTTGGCATCACTGGCTACTGAATGAATTGTAAGTGAGCCATGAGCTTCCTTATGAATCTTAAGCCTAATTTAAAGTAGAATTGCTGGATTCAGATGGGCATTCCATTAGCCACGGCAGGTATTATGGTTTTCTATGACCACTTCTTTCCCTTGACCTGTGGGTATTTTAGGAACCTCAGAATAGTGAATTTCAATAAATAAGGTGCTTCCAAAGGCTGGTTTAGGAAACATATTTCCAGCTATTTATTGGAAGCCTAGATACATCTCAAACATTAGGTTAGCCTCAAGCAAAACGTTTGAAACTGTTCATTTTAAGTGACTTACATCAAAGCGTATTTTAGAATAAACTTCTCAATTTGTGCCAAAGCCTTAAAATCTCATCCATTCAAGATTTAACTGAATTTCTTCCTCATCAGCCTCTGTTTCTTGGAAAAATTTCTCTCTTTTATCCCTCCTAAAATTGAAATTATACCTGTTCAAATTCTCCGGTGTTACTCATGTTAAATCATGACAGTGCCCTTTGGCCTTGTAAAATTTCAGATTATGAGCAGAAATCTTTAATTCCACAGTATGAAAAATGAGAAGGGAATAATACGTGAATGGGAATACCTAGGAAGGAAGCATAGTTAGAGTTCTTGTAGAGCATTAAAGAAAATCATTAAAGAATATGTATTTTTTTTGCTTTTTCTGGTCCTTTAGCAGGCATTCACTTCCAGATATCATCCTAAAGATCTTTCCAGAACAAGGACACTGGTTTTTGGGGAAAATGTAGTGAACATAGTTGAGAGTGGAGCTGGTGAGTCAAGGTGAATAACACTAGAGGTGGTGGACAGGATTCAAGTAAGGGCCATAATAATGAATAGGAAAATGTCACTTTTTCAAATTTCAGCAGTTCATAGCTTTCTCATTACCTTAGTCTTTTCTTCTTTCCACCTGACACTATGGTTGGAGACAGACACAAAAGGACATCAGTGTCTAAAACCAGTGACCAATCCCATTTTCCACCCTCCAGTGTTGGATGACGGTTACTTGCTTTGGATTCTGCCTGCTGCAGCTGCACTGGGAGTTTCTCACTCAAGGAGTCTGTCTTCCTCCAAAAATGTTTGCCAAATGCATAGGGAGCATCCACCATGTGTCCCAGTTGTGTCCAAGTGTGGGTCGTACAGAGATTTGTGGCTCATTTCAGGGCTGGAGACAGACTGAGGACAGATCAGTGTGCTGTTGTGGCACAAGTCAGGGGATAAGTCATGCCACAGGGCCACAGAAACACAGGGTCGGAAGCCGACCTAGCACAGGGTCAGGAGCCCTGCCAGTTGCCACAAAGCAGGTGACTGCTTGCTTGACCTTGCTTCTGTTTTATTACCCAGCCTCTGTCTGTCCTCTGGAAGTCCTGCAAGGGAAACTAAAAATGAATGCCAACTAAGGGACCCACGGGAAGTCCAAGGTGGAAGGAAGTACTCTCAGAAAGATTACAGGGACACAGAGCTTTGACATTGTAGTCACATTGTTGCCAACAAGAGTCCCCTGCTTTCCCAGCCTGTTGAGCTAAAAGGACAACAAGGAAAGAAGGTAGCTGTATCATGTCCCTGTCAAGACTGTGCAGCAAAAGTCAGTTGTTTCCTCCCTTGAACTAAATCCAACCCTTGTTCGGTGAGGTCCTTTTGGTTTGTGCCTCCTCTGGTCTTTTTCCAGCACCCTCTTGTTGCTGGAGACAGAATACTGTGACATTTGTGCAGGGTTAAAACAACAGCAGTAGCGGGAGCACAGGCTGAGTTTTGCTGACGCCTTCTGCTCTCCCCACTGTTTGGCACTGCCTCAGCAAAGCAGGGGCCCCTCCCTTCTCCCCTCAGCTTCCGGCACATTGTTGAACCTGTCCAGGGCAAAGTCCCTTTTTCTCTCTTCAGCTGATATATACCTTTCACCCTCTCCACTCCTCCTGCATCTCTCTTTGCCCCTCTCTCCCCCCTCTGTAGCCAAGCTGTTTTCAGCATTCCTAGGACCATTCACTCCCCATTCCTATTCAGAACTTTGACCTGTGTTTGAAATTCCAAGTTTGGCTCTTGTCATTCCTGTGGCTCTTTTAGTAATTTGGGGGCGGGGTGGAAGCAGGGTGGGGGCGGGGAAGGGCCTAATATCTAGTGTCTTCATTGTGACATTAAGAAATGACCCTTGAGAAACCTGGTAAATGCCTCTGACTTCTACACTGGGGATATAGCTTATCCCCATCCTGTGGGAAAAGGACTATTCACCAACTCAGTTAACAGACATGGACTGAAATCTTTATACAGAACATTTTCCTGCCTTTTATGGACAAGTGTATAAGGGTATTCCCATTCTTAATCTAAACCTAACCCTGCATGAGTGAGATGATGCTGGGAATTTATGTAGTTTCCCTTCTACAGGGGAGGGGAGATCTTCCATCCTTTGTTGTTGTTGTTGTGCTTTGTAAGCTGCATTTCTGTTTCTGTTTTTTTTTTTTTTTAAGATTTTTTGAGACAGGGTCTCGCTTTGTGTTTCAGGCTGGCCCTGAGCTCAGCCTCCAACTCACATCACAGCAATCCTCCTGCCTCTGCCTCCGGAGGGCTGGGATTACAGGCGTGAGCCACCACGCCCGGCATTGTGGTATGTGTTACTGGTTGCTGCTGGACGTGAGTCTCCACACCCAGTATTGTATGTGGTTACCGGGGATCAAACCCGGGCCCTGACTTGCAAGACAGGCACCAGAACCACTGAGCTATATCCCTGGCCCCAGCTGCATTTCTGTTTTTAATACCTTTGTTTTCCACAACTAAATCCAAAGGCAGTTTCTCATTTTTATCTCTATTAGGCTGAGGGTAATAACCGCCTTCCTGCTAGGGCAGGTGGGATGTGGGCTTTCATGCGGCTTCCAGACACTTAGAAAGTACAATTCTCCCTCTGGATCCTTTTCTTGATCTCTCTTTCTTTACTCCCTTTCTAAGATGGGATAATGTTGTTAGCAGCCATTGTTTGGATTTTCCTGGAATGTGGTAGACTGAAAAGTGCTAGAGAAGAAGGCTTCCTAGGCAGCTTCCTTCTGCAAGACTTCTTCCTGGTAATGCTTGACTTTCTAGGAGACTGCACACTTTTGTCGCTCGTTCCACCCCCAGGAAAGCCCTAGACGACCAGTTCATGGTCCAGTGGTACTGAATTCCATTTGCACGGAGCCAGAAAGGAGAGGGCCACCTGAGGGGGAGGAGGGAGAGGCCTCAGGGACAACTATGAGAGGCGTGGAGCACTTTGTCTCAGGACTGAGCAGGAGTCAGCACCACAGAGCCCAGTTCAGTTCTGAGACTCACCTTCCTGTGGCTCTTGCTCCGGACCCCTGTGCTTATCGCATGTCACGTGCACACAAATCCCTGATGCTGTTTTGACAAAACGCAGTTTTACTTAGCGTGTCTGGGCTGGAGTCTAAACTTCACATTTCTAAAAAGTTTCCAAGCGATGCTTTTGCACGTAGTTTGAAGATTAGACTTCAAGTAGCAAGACTTTAAACCACTCTTCATTTTTTAAAAGGAAACCAGATATTTAAAGTTATTGCTTCCACATTTTTTTCAGAATTGATTGATGGGTATTGCAGACATCCTCCTTTAAATTCCCTCTCCCTGCTGCCTCTTCCCACTCACACTTGGCAGCTGCTGTGTCCTCCGTCCTCTCTGTTCTCTCTGGAGCTGAGTTACCCTGGGATGAGATCACATTTTCCTGAGACATGTTTCTAGTCTGTGGTGGAGGGAGGGTCTGTTTGAACAGTTGAGGCCCGTGAGGTGTGTCCTTCACGGGCCAGCAGAGTCTGGACAGAGCCTCGATTTGAGAACATTCTCAGGTGGAGGAAGTGAGGAGGCTGAAGCTACTTGTGGGCTTTTCCATCCAGCCTGCTGGACTTTCAGAACTGGGCTGCGTGCCCGAAGCATATGAACGAACCCCTGCTAAGAATGTGTCTCCGTTACTTCTCGGGGTACCTAGAAGCCTAAACATGGCTTAAAGTTCTCAGAGGAGAGATGGATTGACAGGGTACCATCCAGAACTTGAAATCAGGTTCCTTAAGAGATGAGGCTTTTTAGGAATACTCCTAATATCAAGAATTTAAGTGAAATTAAAATATTTGAGCTTTCCCAAAATTCAATTCAAAAGAACCTACTAAAAAGTCTACTTTAAAATTGCATCTTTTCTAAAGAATGTTTACTGAGAACCTACTGTGCTGATTACTTGAGAAGATAGTGTAGAATCAAAAGGAAGGAGGCGCTGCCCTCAGGGAACTGCCTACCATCCATCAGGGGGGATGGACAGCACCTCACAAAGTGTGTCAGCCTGCTTGGGCTGCCGTAACAAAATACCATGGGCAGTACTTTTCTTTCAGATATGGAAGCTAGGAATTTCCAATTGGGCTTTCTTCTTGTCTGGCCAAAGGTTTTCTAACTGGTCTTTCCTTGGTACACACACACACACACACACACACACACACACACACACACACGCCACCACCACCACCACCACACAGAGCGCGCTACTAATCCTGTCGTGTCAAAACTCTTCTCTGGTGATCGCACATAAGCAGAATCACCTGCTGCAAATACAGCATGCTGGAATTAAGGGTTCAGGTTAGGGCTTCAGTGAATTGAAGGGGGTGGCAGGGCACAAACAGCCAGCCTGTGAGACAGGTACACATACAAAGAAAACCAAATGATACAGTATGCTGTGTGTCCTGAAGGAGAAAGACCTATGTTCCTTTGAAAGATGCATTGCGTGGGACTGCTCTCTAAAGATTGCTTTTACTGTCTTCTAAAAATAGAAATAAGAGGAGCCAGGAGAGCACAGTTGAGAGTTCCATTAAGTTCTTTCTTGGAATCTTCTATTTGTTCCTGCCTCACCACCCACACAATAATCTCTGACTTCCTTAAAGACAAGATGATGGTTCTGTGAAAGATAACTGTGACCATAGCCTGATTCTTGAAATGCAATTACTAAATGCTTGACATATCTAAATACTGGGCTCTTTGGTATTCGGTGAAACTAGAGAAAGAGAAAAAACAGTACTTTGTTTCTGGCAAGAGTTCCTTTCCCAGAATGTCATTTACATTTTGTTTTATCATCTGAAGTTTCTTGGAACTCTGAACACAAAACTTGTTCGGTGTCATTTGTTAAGTAAAAAAGGACAAAATGAAAAATGCACTCATGGGAATTTCAACTCTTCAAACTAATTTTTATAAGTTAAGTATAATGTGGTCACAACTGAAGAATCTCTGTTGGAAGAAAATCAACTTGGGGAAATTTTGGAAGGTTTTATCCAAACCAAAACAAACTTGGATGGGTCAGAAAATGAGAGTACTGAACATGGGACTGTACATTATGTGTGTGTAGTTACTATTCTGCGACCTGAAATGCACTGTGTAAGCTTGTGTATGAGCATAAAAGCCTGGCTCTTCTCAGTGGGATGCCCATAATATGCACCTTGTTTCTTTCAGGAACGTTGAAGGGGTTTCTTAAATAATCAAGGACTCTCCCTCCCCTAGAGAACAAGAAAGGCGTGAGTCAAGGCAGCTACTGAGGGATTATGAGAGGAGCATTGGGTGGTGACTTTCCCACCATAATTACTGTGCAATGACTCTGGAAGAAATGTGTTCATTCTGGAGATATAATTTTAAGATGCATAATTTTTTAAAAAGTGATTCAAAATGGAGGTCTCCATGGGAGCTACAGTCCCATAATTTGAAGAAAAAAGTACAAATAACTTCATCCACTGGGTACAACCCCTCATCCAGGGATGAGTGTGGAGTTTGACACAGTGCTGTGAGCACCCTGAGTGATTGACACCAGGCAGGTGCACCCCGTGTGTGGCTGACCATGAAGCTGGATTAGTAGATAAAGAACTCAGAATCAGCAATATCCCATCTTGCAAGACCAGGCTTCAGAGCATTTGGAATTGTCCATGGATGACTGAGTCGCCCTGAGGAGGGGAGAAAGTGATGTTGGCCTCTCTCTCTCGAGATCTCGTTTAATGATGGAGTGAAAGTAATGATAAAGAGGATCCCAGAATCAAACAGCTCAGCTGTAAGCCTCTTTGTATCTCATAGTAGCTGAAGTAGCAGGATTTCCCCCGACCCCATTCCAGAGACAAGACATAGGCAAGTGCTACTTTTGATAAGGTCAGTCTGAACTATGAATGATGGTTTTAGCAGAATTCAAAAGTCTGGGCCAGTCCACCCACAGAGGAGTCAGGACCCAGAGCCCCAGAACTGTGATATTCTTTTGAATGTCATAATTATACTAGTCAAATTCTTTCATTGCTTAAGTTGCTTCCTTGTGATAAAAGAGGCAGGTAGTAACAGAAGCGTGGGTGAGAGTCAGAGTGCTGATTCAGCACTGTTTCAGGGACCTAACTGGTGCAGGAGGGATCATGGGTGTGATGCCTTGTGATTAAGAACTTGAGAATAGAGCTCTAATATGGTGGGTGCCACATACAAGGTCAATCAACATGTAACTAACACACCAGGGCAATTTACAGAGAAAGAGTAACATTTTCAGCAAACAGTAATGAAAACATTACCAATCATTTTCAAAGGCAAAGAAAACCTCAATCTTTATTTCACGTCATATAGAAATCAGCCGAAATGAGTTTAGACTTACTTATCAGAGCTATAATTATAGGAGAAAACTGGAGAATAATCTCAATTACTTCAGCTTTGCTAAGGACTTTTAAGCAGCCCAGAAATGAACAAAATATAAAAGAAAAAAAATAAAAAACTGTTCCCCATCAAAATTATAAATGGTGACTCTTCAAAAGTCCTAGCCATATATTGAAAAATTATTTGCTGTCTAAATACTTGACAAATGATGTGCCTAGAATTGTGAGCAGACATTGCCCAAAAGATGGTATATAAATGGCAAATAAGTACATGGAAAGATATTCAAGATCATTAGTCAGAGACATGTGTGGATGCTTTTTGGAACTTTTATTAGTGATATGTAAAAATTAGACACCAAGATTTGTCAACAGGCCTTTAGCAAAAGGAAGTGTGGTGTTTCCATGCCACAGAGGACTACTCAGCCGTAAAGAGCAGTAAACTTCCGCTGTTTGTCCTGACACGGTAAATCTCACGTGGTGTTTTGCTGACTGCAAGAAGCCAGATAGAATATGTTTGCTGTTTGATTCTACTATAGAGATTTTTAAAATATTTCATAATAACTGAAAAGAGAGAATTATGGTTTTCTCAGTTTGAACAAAAGGGGAGAAACTACAAAATGACAAATGGAATAATGGGAGTAATGAGAGTATTCTCTGACCTGACTTGGGTCTGCTCGCGTGGAGAAAGTCACTATGCCAAACACACAGTTTATTTAAATACATACAGTTTGTTGGTCACCTGTTATTGCTAGTAACTACATACGTAGTGTACAGATGGACATGCATACGCGTGTCTGTGGACACTTGCACTCTGTACATACACTTACACAGATGTGCACAGCCATCCATTTGTGACAAGTTGATTACTTTTCTGGCCTCAGTTTTTGTTTGTTCAAAATGGGGATAATATTTAATAATACTGAGTGATATTTAGTGATAATACTCAGTAGGGAATGACACTGCTGGGAACAGAGTAAGCTATCGCTGAAGAATAGCCAAGATTATTCCCCTGTGTAATAATTGGGTTTTCAATCTTTATCTGTTTATTAGACTTCTTTCTTTTTTTGTGGAGTATCTAATTCCAGAAAAGAAACTGTGTTCCTCCAAGGTCCCCCTTCTACCCCCATATTCTTCGGTTGGATTTCAAGTCTGAGGCCTCTGGGGATGTTGCTTGAGCATGTGGGGGGCCTCGGAACTGGCATTCCGAGGCTGAAAAGGGAAGTTCCTGAGCTTGGAAACTCTCCCTCCTCCCCCGCAACTGAAATGCCTCCCTCAGCATTTCGCCTGTGAAAGGCCTTGGAGGGGAGAGAGCAGCTGCAAGAATTCACCGTGGGCTGGAATCTGGCAGATTAGACTTTAGGGAGGAAAAATGATCTGAAAGACTAATTGTTCTTAAACTGGCAGATGAGGATTGACAGTTTCTGTGATTTTCTGTGTTCCAATTAAATTGGTGAGGATTTTACAAATCAGTTACAAGATACATGAATTTGCCAAAAGGCAGATTTCCTTTGCTTCCTGTAATTTTTTTTTAAAAGAAAACAAATTAAGCTGGCACTTTTAAAATGAAGTTCTTCTTTAAGTAAAATATTACTATTACAGCTAAGAGATGTTCAGGATTTATGTCTACTGTCCTTGTTCTTTAACTGAGAAAATGAGCGGCACAGGTTGATGGAGTCATTTCACCTTTTTTCAGATTAAATTATACTGTTTCAGAAAAGACTCATAAGATTCTATATCTTTTTTTTTTTAACCATCTCATGGTTTATAGAGAACACACAAAGGCAATATAACTTGCTGGGCACTGTCCGTCGTCGTGTCTGCAGGAACTTTACCTCCCAACTTTTCCTTCCTTCGAAGTGACGTCCAGCAATTACTGTCCTGTTTTCTTCTGATCCAAGGGATCTGATCTAAGAGATCTGATCCAGTGCCATCATAGTTATGTTCCCTCAAGACTGATGACAAGTCTGGTTACACGGTGGTGCTATTAATGCCCACAAGTTAGCTAAATAAGAACTACATGGTCTCACTATACAGCGCCGGTTGGGCGTGTACTCACTGGGTAGCCCAGGCTGGCCTCAAACTTGCAGCGATCCTCCTGCCTCAGCCTCTCAAGTTCTGGGATTATAGGCATGAGTCACCACATCTGGCCATGTATCCATGTATCACAGGGAAATCAAGCTACTTGAAATTGCAGACCAGGAGTTTGCGAAATCATGATATCTTAAACCAAGAAGGCATTTGGAAGTGTCTTTGATTATGTTTTGATATGATTATGAGATAGAGACTGGTATTATGTAGATTTATAACTGCTTCAAAAGGATTTACCTGCTGTCAAATAATGAATTATTATTAAATTAGGAGAGCCCTGTACCTGTACACATGTGGGCACTACTGTGAACTGTTTTCAAGTGATAATTTCTAAGAGAAGGCCACTGAAAAAAGAATTTTACCTGTGTGATGGAGCATAATTAAAATGTAGGCTTATGTTCCTCCATTGTTCTTTAAAATCTCCTAATATTACTAGAGAATTGACTTAGCTATTATATTATTTTCTCTGAAAAAAAACCAGGATCTCCCTAAGTAGCCTTGAGTGGCTTCAAACTGGAAATCCTTTTGCCTCAGCATCCTGAGTACTGGGATTATAAAACTGTGTCACCATGATCAGCAAATCTGTGAGTCCTGTGAAGCCTCAAAAGTTTCAGGAAAGTAGCTGGAATCAGAAAAGAGATGTGCCTACCTTAGACAAACCAATGGGATCTGAGGTTACATCTATATGAGCACATCTGTTTCCCTGCATTCAGTTCTGAGTGGCATTTCTTGAGACTGACAGGGTAGTGAGTTTTGATTTGTAACATTTATTTAAGAATTGCTTATAATATTTTCTTGGAATATGGTTATTATTTTCAAACATCTGAAAAGTAATCACAAGGAAAAAAAGATTACATTATGATTTATTCTGTTTTTGTAAGTCAAAACTATCAGGGGCAGTGACAGAAGTTGTAGAGAGTAGAGCTTAGTTCTGTGTAATAAAATGAAACAAAACAAAACAAAAAACTGTACCTTGACTGAAATCTTTTGTAGGACACCAGGCGCTCTTTTGGAAAGTAGTGGTTTTCTTCACAAAGAGACCACACAGACACCTTAGGTTCATTTAGATTTCTGTGTCTCACCCCATCTCTGATCTGAGGAGAGTCTCTGCAGTACGGCGTCCCCAGCTTTGGGAGACGTGAACCTTGTCTCCTTTGTGAATAATATTCACAGTATATTAGATGCTGAAAGGTCTGCAAAAAAGACCCTGGCCTACGTTTGTGTAATCTAGCATTTCCCAAACTTACTGAGGCTACAGGAGTTTTCCACATAAATTGGAACAAATATGCTTTAAAACATGTTGTTAGAAATGCACTTTAATCAAGTGGACCAGATGAATTTGATTCCATGACACTGTTCCCTGCATGTGTCTGAACAGATCCCTGTGGAACACATTCCTGTCAATGCAAATGCACACATACACATGTGTGTACGTGTGTGTGTGTGTGTGTGTGTGTGTGTGTGTGTGTGTAGCAGACGGTGGATATCAAGAATCATGTATGTACAGCTGACAATTTTGAGTGTCCTAAAGGAATTACATATTGATAGCATGAAGCATAAGTAATCTTTTAAGAATCTTCACTTCCTTAAAAAGAGCACAATTTTCAGCTTTTCCTCAGAGATGCTTGAAGACCAACTCTATTCTCCACATGTCAACAAACACTCATCAACAAAGTGTAAAGCTATAGCCATGACTATATTTTTCCTTATTTTTTTCCTCCTTCCTCTGACATGTAGGCAAACAGCCAGTTTCTTGGAAGTGGTACAGGAGGGTAGAAGGGCATATGAATGAGTACAGGGCAGCGGTTGAAGCACATCTTAAACATCTGGTTTTATTTATCTGTAAGCACCATGCAGAGAATCAGTGTGACTTAAAATAACCATGTGTGTATTGAAATATTTGGTAGTGCCTCATGCGTGTGTGTGTGTGTGTGTGTGTGTGTGTGTGTGTGTGTGTTCCGAACCTTCTGTGAGCCTGCTCTCCTCCGCATAACTTCAAGATTCAGTTATGCCCAAGACAGCTGCATGTGTAGTTTCCCTTTCTTCTCTCTCCTCAGGATTGCTATGTTTCTTTTCATGTAGTTCTTTACCTAGAAAACTACTACTTGGCAAGAATTGAACAGTGAGTCATGACGTGTGTTTACTCCAGTCTACTACACTTTGAAGCCAAAATATGAAGCAAATCTCCACACAGCTGTGATTGGCAGCCCCTTTCCTCCTTGGAAGGCCACACACACGCACACACACAGGTGCGCGCACACACACATGCACACACACACACACCTGCAAAGCTGTTTTTTCTTATTTCTCTGGAACGTTCCAAATGATGTATAAATAGATTTCTTTCCTGTCTCTCCGAGGACTGTTTTCATTAACTTGTGAGTATGATACAGACCCAGAAGAAAGTTTGCTTCTATGTCATCTGGTGGCATCTCTACACACCTGACAAGTTGCAGTTGATCTCCAGTTGTTTGTACAGTGGAGGCAGGTGTGAGAAGTCTTCTATCCTGATAACATCATCCAGGAGAATATTGTGAAGGTTTTATGCAAATAGGAATATCCTTCAATACTGCTGGTCATAGAAGTCAGAATCAATAGCTTTGAAACAGGCCAGTGACAACACATGTAAAGTTGATGGCCAATGGTGTCAAGCTTAAATCTAAACTTTCTCCTGATTTTTTTATTTTTTGTGTACTTGGTTGTTACTATCTTATTCCATCAGTAACATAGAAAGTGGAAAGTACTTCTGCCAAAAATTTATTTAATTCATATTAAATAATTCATTTGAATAATTCATCTTAGTTTAATCCCATCTTGGTCAAATAATACCTTTTTTGTTGTTGATTTTTAAGACTAGGTCTCTCTATGTAGTTTAAAACAGCTTTTAATTCACTCTGTAGCCCAGGCTGGCCTTGAACTCCTGGCATCCCTTCTGCCTTAGCTTCCTGAGTGCTGGGATTGCAGGGATGCCATGTGCCACCATGCTCAGTAGTAAGACCTTTGGTTGGAGAAAATCTCTTTAAAACATTTTTATGTGTTCACATCTTATTATTTTGAAGATAAATTCCTACCTATGACATGATGGTATTTAGACATTCTTTTTAATATTATTGGTTACTAGGATAGGGTATTTCCGCAGTAGTATCCAGAACATTAGGGACAGACATCCACAATGTTCTAGAAGTTCTTCCAAGTTCTAGAATGTTCTAGAATGTTCTTCCAAGTTCTAGAATTTGGGAGTCTTGTGCTGGAGTAGATTGTTCTTCTTTTCTCTGTCTTCCATATATTTGAGTCCAACTTATAAAGGTCACAGGAATGCAGGAACCATGTTGAACTTTACCCATTTGCCATTTAGCACAGGCAACTCATAGGATAGTCTTTCAAAAATAAGTATGACATCTTGCACCAGGGAAAATTAGAAAACCAGAAAAAAAAAACAATATGTATTTATTGCACAGAAATGACTTACATGATTGTAGGGATGGTTCGGTAACTTGTCAGGAGTGTAAGGAAGGCCACCAGGAATGGGCAGGATTGAGTTAGTGATCCTGAGTTGTACAGTCTGTCTCCAGGAGAAATATCCTTTTCTTGAGAGAAGAAGAAATTCTCTGCTTTGAAGCCCTTTCATTCTTCTCCTATATCCTTCCAATCAGTCCCATCCAGATTATCTAGGACGATGTTCCTTACTTCAAAGCAGTCAGTTACAGACTTTAATATCTACAAAATATCATCACAGTAACTCCCCCATTAGTTTTTTTAATGAGTACTGTAGCCTAGCTAAATTGACCCATAAAACTGTACTTCATATCTCTGTAATTAGTTCTTGCTTTCTCTCTCTCTTGCCATAATTACCACTAGGATATGTGAAAGCAGTTTTAAAAGAGTAGAGGGGAAGGAATAAAAGTCTATAAGCAGAAATTGAGACTAATAGGAAGAGGAACATTATGGGGTTTTTTTAGATATCTTTCTTTGTTGTCGTTATAATCAAACCCCACTTTTCCTTGCTGAGGGAAATATAATTTAGAGATCTGAGCTATTGAAAGCCCACCTCTTAACTGTAAAGCCCAAGGACATTAATTTTTCAGCATTCCAGAATAAACCCATGATCTTCACATTGTTCAACAATGCCTTGGATAAACTGTTACTAAGCCTGCTTTCATTTTACTAGGGCCTGTACAATCCAGCATTTTTTTTCCTCAAAGATACCAAGAGCTTTTACAGTTTTTCTTTTCTCTCTTTTTGCCTGATAGGCTTTCCCGGGCTCTGTTACTTGGCCATGTTACTGATTGCCCAGCCAAAGGGTTCCCTCCTCACAGAGGTCTTCTGGCCACTATAGGAGTTTCCTCTTCCTCAAGTTTCTTTATATCACAGTCCAATTTTAATTTCTGTGGTGAAAAGATTATCAGTAAGAATCTTAATGACTTCACACTTTTCTTAGTATTGCATGTCTTTACTTTGCCTGCATCTTTAATGAAGAGTGCTTTCCCGACATTATTAGGGGGTCACCTCCATACTTCCGGCACAAATGGATGGACCCCAGTTCACATTCCAGGCACAATCACTCAGTTCCTTAGGGCTTTTTGTTTTTCTTTGAAAAGTCTGTTTTTCTAGCATGTGTATTTTATTGTGAGCTACCTCACATATTATTTTTGGAAGTTGCTGGTATATAGATGATGGGTAAATATTATTTTTTGCAGTATTAATGAAGGGTCCCTGGTGAGAGGTTTTGTGCTGATCCTGAGAGGAATAGCCTCCAATTCTTCCAGGAACCAACAGAGAGGCAAATGTGAGAACTGTATTTTGTACATAGTCTGCTCTAGCAGGAGGTGTGGCAGCTGTGAGGGAACTGGGAGGTGGGGGAATGTGCCTTGGCTGAAAGTTTCTGTATCATTCCACATGGTGAATTCTCTGTACTGTAAAATTTCTTCCTTTTGGCATCTGGTTCAGCTGAAACTAATGTCAGATGTTAGGATTATGGAGTGTGGTGAGAAAGCAGTGAGCGTCTGGGGAATGATTTCTACTCTATCAACTGCTGAAAAGACTATCAGGTGGTGATTTTGGAAATGTCTAGAGGAGGACATGGCCTCAGTTTACCCTTTGTTTGTGCTTTCTTCCCCTGTTTAGAAAATACTTATTTGAAAATGCATATATTTTAAAAGATAAGTAATACGTAAATTAAGAAGTAAAATGTAACAATTTTGTTCTCATGTTATATTTATGTGTGATGTATGTGTTAATACCTGATGAACAGTTCAGAAAAAGAATCTATTTCTGTTGTTTCTTTTGTTTTGATTCCTCTCTTGAGTTCAGCCAAATATCATTTCAAAACTATTAGTTCATTAATAAAAATTGATTCTGGGACAGATTTTTGCAAAAGTCTGTTATGAAATTTTTAAGGCTATGTAACAATTTCAAAGACTGGCTATCATAATGAGCAGAGACTTTATGAAAAAAAGTTACACTTTTTTGAATTCCTTGTCTGACTGTCTTTTGAGAAAAACATAAGCTGTTATAGACTGTTGAGCTAGCCTTAAGGTAGTATTTATTGGATTAATGAGACTTTCAGCTCAAATGGAAGCAAGCTGAATAAAACTTCATAAGCTCCTACTATGAACATAATAAAAGGATTCACAATAAGGCAGGCCATAGACACAAATTAAACTTACAAGAAATATTGATGTCTTCTCAAAAATAATAAGGAAAGAATGATATGATTTATTATTACTTTTCTGAAAATAAGGGTGTTCTGGTTTTGGTGTGTGAAATTTTCCCCAAATGTCATTTGCTTTAATGAAGTCATTTTTGCAGGAGTCTGATTGTTTACTTGTGTCCTACTCCACTGAGACCACTTTTGTTACCAGTCTCCTTTATATTCTGAAATAATTCGATGACTGGATCTTGTTTCTTTCTAGGAAAGTTTTACATTACGTGGGGAAAGGCTGGCAAGCAGTCGTTATATATGTGAACTTTTTCAGTATTTAAGTGGTTGACTTCCTTAGTTACCTTCCCCACTGCTGGAATAAAAATGCCTGACACTCACAAGTTACAGGAGGAAAGGTTTAATTTGGCTCACATTTTGTATAGGTTTCAGTTCATAGTCACTTGACTTCAAGACAGGACAGCATGGCAGAGGAAAAACAGTCCATGGCAGGGCAGGCATAAAGCAACATGCCTGCCTTCCATCTTTCCTTTTATATTCTATCCAGGCTATCAGTCTATTGATTGGTACCACCCACACCCAGGGTGACCCTTCCCATTATTCACACCCAGAACTATGCTGAATCAGTCATAGACTAACTTAATTATCACTCATATTTACTCCCATTATCTAACATTCATGATTCCAGCATCTCAAAAAAGCCCCGCTTACAAATGCACGAAGCTTTGGAAAGACAGGTAGATACAAGCCATAACACTGACCTAGATCCATAGTTAATAGTTTTGCCAACTTTCATAAAATACAAAATGTTTTCTAATCTAGTTGTAGTTTATTAGAAATTTCAAACTTAGAAGAGGCAAGAAAATAACTTGGCAAATTGAAGTCCAAATTGCAGCAAAGGGGAAATAAATTGGGTGCTTTAGTAGTAACTGGGGATATCAGAAACAGAACAAATGGAAGGATTTCACAGGCTATAGTGCAGAGGAGCCCAGTCCAATCCAATGGGTGGTGAGTTTCTTATCCTTCAGTGATTCCACGCAGAGCTGGGCAACCCAAGGACAGGTCACATACAATCATATGTGAAGGAGTTGTGTGAAGTATCGTAAAGGCCATGGACTTAAGACTTACTCCTCTTCCAGGAATTGGTATGTATGAAGTACTTACTAAATGTAGCATACAATCTTAGAAATTAAGAACAAAGTTTATAGATATTCTATATCCTAGTTGAACTTCAGATGAGCAGAGATTTCATATTTTTCCCTGTAGTTGATACAACTGGGACTCACCTCTCTTAAATCTTTAAGATTTAAAGCTTAATGTTTCAGCTTTAATTTCTTTTATTTTGTTTTTATCCCTTCAGAGTGCATTTTCTGCCTTGGCAGCAGGAGTTAGACATCTGTTTTCCTTTTTCTGTAGTTGTTGAGAGTCAAAGCTAGAGTGGGTGTAACAGACCGAGCATCATCTACTTTGATTCCAGCCCTGATTCTGAGGTTCAGCTTCAAAACCATAGTCACACCTCATTTCCACCCCATCCCCCCTGAGCTGGTTGTTTCCAGGAGAAGTGACCTTTCTGCTGCCTTTCAGCTCAGACTGTGTGTCAACCTGCAGCTCTAGGCTCCTCCTCCTCAGACCCCAAGTGACACATTGCACACGTGGACTCAAGCTCCATCAACCCTTTCCTCACTACCTGAAAGGGCTCCCTAGAGATCTTATGCTGATTAACAGGGAACAAGGACAATGCAGGGCTACATCCTACACACACCTGTATCATTTTATAGTAATGATACTATCAAAAGTGATTATTAAATTGTTCTACATTCCTTAGATCACCAGCACTTTCCTGTATTCACTCTCTCACAGTCATGCACTTGGTTTATTTCTGGGAACAACTTTAAAATGGAAATTTCTATCTTTTTTAATATTCAGTATTCAGATTGATCAGGCCAGTTTTCTGCTCTGCTCTTTTCTATCAAAGGGTTGTTGTATGATTGAAAAGAAAACACAAGTGCTCATCAGTTTTCACCAAAACCGAGAGCTCTGGAGACAAATTCTGAGTGCCTTTTCTGCCTCTTCTTTCCCAGAGTCAGCATGCCAGAGTCCCCCCACCCTATCCACCCTGATAAGGGAACTGTAACTACATCAATGGCAAATAGGAACTCTTCCTTGGACTTCAGGCCAAATGTTTCTTGGAGAAATTTGAAGTGATGCACAGTGGAAAATACCTTATTTTTTCCATAGGGCTGTTCTGAAGGAAGATGCTATACTAATGTCTAAAATCTTTTCTTCTGAAAACAGTAATTTCTTACATTGGCTGAAAGCTATAGTATTTATAGTATGCTTCCTTATACTGTGATACATCTCACATCAGTCCTGTGACACAGATGCCCAGAACATAAACATTTTCCTCACAAGCAACAGTAACTTTCTTATGATCTTCTGACAAAAGATACACAAAGTATGCCAAAAATTTTGCAACCACATTAGATGGTTGCTAATGCTATGCATTTTCTGTTGTCTGTTGTGCAATTCCATGAATACTTGCAACAAAATGTGCAGGCTGGATCAGTTGAACATAAAGCATTCAATATGGCAGAGACTTTCCAGACTAACACAATTCACAATCTCAGGTTCCTTTTTGTGTCTATGAAGTTTGTTACACATACAGGATATCAATCTGGGGAAGTCTCCAAAAATATGATCACTTTTCTTACCACTCCCCACTCTTCTACCTTAGCATTCACAGCAGTGGCCAGTGAGAATGTTTAGAAACTTTGTGTTATACGCAGTTGTGGCTCTAAACTGGAAAAAAAAAAAAAGGGTGTATAATTTTCTTTTTAATTTCTTCATATTTCTTTAACTCCTTATATTGTGTGACATTTTCAAGAGCTGAATTTCCCGTGACTGTGCATTTGTACTTTCTGTTTACACTGTTTTCCACTTCAAAGTTGGAAATTGTTCTTTCGGACAGAACAAGCAGAACATCCCTCTCTGTGCCCTTGTAGACTACAGGTAGCCTTCTGAAAATCATTTGGGAGAAATCATTTCATTTAGATTTTTAACTAAGAGTCAACAATGACCAGACCAGATGATGAGCTATTGACCTAGGTCTTTGGGGCCTTTTAGGTTGCACAATAATTAACGCTGCCTTTGAGCGTTTGTGAATCAGATGGAAATGTTTAAGTAGGCTCTGACTGAAGTGCTAGTTTGCATTCTGTAATTGCGCTGGGCAGAAGCCAGCTGTGAGCTTCTTGGGCCCTTCTCACTGGCCTAATAGTTTAAACATTTTGCTGAGTGAGCATGAAAGTGCTCCACTCTTCCTTTCTACCCGCTTTATGAAAGTTACTCTTCATAAGCTTATAGTAAACAGGATATGAAAACAATAGTCAAAGAACTTGTGCTAAGCACCGATTTAAGTATTCACTTAATGGTCATGCACTCTACCATGTGGCTCTTAATTTATGGTTCTTACATATTTCTGGAATGTGTTACATGTAGAATAGCTCGGCCTTTACACAGAACATAAATCAGAAATGGAGTGGCTCTAAAAGTTCAGTAGCTTTCTGTGTATAGAATGTACATTTTGTGTTGAGTCAAGGTCTTGTCATATCAGGCCAAAAAACTGAAAGATGCGTGCAGGTCAAAGTCAGATCATCCTTGTCTCTGCACAGACCCTGCTGTGTGTGTTCCTCATCAGGAAGGTGAATGCATAGCCTGCAAGGTCATGAGTATGGAGTTTCCTTTAGTTCACACACCTGGTGTCCTTAGGTAACCAGTCAGATCAGATTCCAGGTCTTAAAAATGATAGTGAACTTGTATATTGACCTCAATGTAACACTCTGATGTTCCAGATTTGTTCTGCAGGTAGCAGGTGTACCCGCGTTTGTTGGCATTCTCTTTATGAGCTTCAGATGAACCTCTGTGTATCCCTTTGCTGAGCACTAACAGAGTATCACAATGATTTATAGGCCCAATAAAAACTAGGTGTCTGTGGAGGCTTTGCAGATATCTTTGTCCCAAGTCGTGCAAAGACCTGGAATCTCATTTGCCAAATGGGTGGTTGTGGTCTCTGCACCTACTTGGATAAATCACACAATGAAACTGTATGGTGTTTGGGCCGGGGATTTAGCTCAGTGGTTCTGGCACCTACCTTGCAAGTATAAGGGCCTGAGTCCCATCCCCAGTAACCACATACAACAATTCCAGGTGTGGTGATTCACACCGACCAGCAATCAATACCACAAACCACAATTCTGGGTGTGATTACTCACACCTGTAATCTCAGCACTTGGGAGGCAGAGACAGGAGGATTGCTGTGGGTTCCAGGCTTGTCTGGGCTACATGGTAAGCTCAGGGCCAGCCTGAACTATAAAGTGAGACCCTGTCTCAAAACAAAACAAAGCAAAACAAAACAAAAAATCTAAACTGTATGGTGCTGGATACTATGATGATCATGACACACAAGTTGGCTCATTATGTGGAAAAAGATGAAAAGGCTAAATAGCTCTTTACAGGAACTAAAGAAGCTGTCACCACGATCCTTATTTATCTGTTGTCCAAGAAGTTTTCATTTTGTTTTTCATTGCTGGGGTATACAGTAATCATTCTAGAAATGAGTATCATATAAAGAAAGTAAAGGAATACAACTCTCATTTATGTTCTCATTCATTCCTCTTAGCCAACAGTTGTGGAAAACCTACAGCATATTCTAAGCCATGTGGGAAAGCAAAAATGAGTAAGTCACATTTTTGCCCTTACAGATTTCATGATCTACATAGAAAATCACATCCCCTGCATCAGTTCCCTCCTTTGACTCCCTGTGCCACTTTGGAAGACTTTGCTAAGATTTATTGTATTCTCTACTACTTTCAGTTTTGTGTGTCTTTCTTGCATGCTTCTTAGTAGACTTGGAACTTTTAGAAGGCAAACATTGTGTCTTCTTTATGTCTGAGTTTCTATCTCCAAATATAGTTCTCATTAGGCACTGTATCCTTAACAAGAGTTTTAAAAGTGAATGATCGATCTGATGGTTGGCATTAAAACAGTGTAAGAACTTTAGCTGGTAATTGAGCATCTCTGTGGCCTGTTTACTCATCTATAAGGATAGATAGTATGTGCTTTATCCCCTGAGATGATATCACAGTTCATAGAATACCTACAAATTTTGAAGTACTGGACTAGTATAGAGAATCGTTATTAAAACTCAGTGTATGCTTTAATGTAACTTTGAATTCTCTGTTAAATATGCTCGGTAGAAGTGTCTGAGGAGAACTGATCTACCATATACTCCCCTAAAATTTTCCTCCCTTACAGCACATACTTATTAACAAGAATATTTAAAGAGTCCGGTCCTCTGAAGCATATCAAGTCAAGTTTATTCTTAAAACTTTTAACCTCTGTCCTGCCCATAAAATGTGAATTATTACAGCATATGGTTCCACTCAGGGCATGATAAATGCTATGAGCACTTTAGGAAGGAAACTATAAGGTATGTTTCTGGCTTGTCTCGAGGAAGAAGTAAATGGTCTATGGAATCATTTCCATTTTTAGTTTCAGTGGTTAATGCATCCTAGAGGAACAACTTTTTATAAGTTGTAATGCCAGTTTCTATTTCTGTTTCTTCCCTGGCATTTTAAGTAGAAGGTGAACAGAAAAAAATCAGCTTTTAGTTTAGATGACTGGGTATTGTTTTGTTTTGTTTTGTTTTGTATTCATGTTTGTGTTTTCCGCATACCTTTTCTATCTGCATTTACTGCTGTCACATCTGAGTCTTTAAGCAGGAGCTTCTCTTGGGTTATTTAGATACATACTACAAAGCTGTGCCTGGTTTTTGCAGTTATGACCGGACTCTTTGAGGACCAGCTGAGACCTGCACAGTCCTTATACATCCCACCATGTGGCCCAGGCTGTGTCCTCAAGAGGCTGATGGTCAATAAGGGCTCCTTATTTGTTGCAGATCTTGACTTGGTCTGTTGTTAGGCACAGTAGG
This sequence comes from Petromus typicus, assembly GCA_004026965.1. Taxonomy (NCBI): domain Eukaryota; kingdom Metazoa; phylum Chordata; class Mammalia; order Rodentia; family Petromuridae; genus Petromus; species Petromus typicus. The sequence goes on along the minus strand of PVIR01001236.1, from coordinate 101,299 downwards.
AAATTTTTGAAAGAGTTTTGAGTGGGAAGCGACTATGTCTTTTTTCCTGTTTTTTTCTGTTGGATTTTGCTCTATCATAATGCCAACTTCTAATTCAATTTTGCTTTTATGATTTGTGAAATACGTAGTTTGCATTAGCATTGAGAACTAGATTGTCATTAGTTATTGGAGATCTCTAAGATCAGAGAAGAAGTATAAATTTAACACAGGATGGAAAATGGCTTTGTTATAAAAACAAATGGTAAGAATAGCTTGTAGATGATATTATTTAAGCTCACATGTTTATGACTATTGGGATGTATGAAGAACCGATCAACTTATTTTCTAAAAACTATAATTTCATTTCACAAACACTGAGTTCCTGCTACATATGACATTAAAACAGAGACAAAAGTGGACATAGTCTCCATAGTTAATATATGAACTGATTTTAACAAAATATTAGTATACCATCAAAATTCATATTTTAAATTACTAACATATGTCAGTGATTCAAAATAATCTTCAAAAGCATGAACTGGGGGAATAGTTCAGAGGAGAGAATTTTTCTAGCATGCATGAGACTGGGCTTCAGTCACCAGCAGAACACATAGACATACACAGGCTAACAAACACACACACACACACCAGTCACTGTAAGAAAAAGCAGTATCATACAAACAGTATATACATGTGTAGGATATTGAGCTGCTGAGAGGAAGGGGAAAATTTATGGATAATTAATAAATCTGTACATTTGTTAAATGACAATATCTTACTGTTTCTGCAGACTCTGTCTAGAGGAGCAGCTCTTTTCTGGCTCAAGGTGTCTATGAAAAATCATAAAATTTCATGGAAAAGAGTGCTCATATAAGTATATTTTTGGATGAATTAAAGCTCATGCTAAATTCTAAAATAAGAACCAAGTAATATTAAAATTATTTATGTAGATTTTGATTTGTAATTTGCTTTTTCTTTTAGGAAAGATGTTTTTAGGAGATCCTAAAATTGAGTTAAAAGGCATAAATCATAGCTCTTAATTCTCCCCTTTGTAGTTGTGTATTCTCAAAACACTACTCACCTCATATCTTCATGGATAAAACAGGTTCATAATCTAATCCATTTACTCCTCAGAGTTCAGTAAGAGGGGTAATCTGACTGCCTTAATAAACCATGAAAGATTTGCAGAGTCAAAATTAGTACGATCACTTGGGTGTTTGCTTCTGTCAATCCATGACACCTTACTTTGAAGTGCAAATTGTTTTCACTATGACTTAAGTGTATTCATTGGACTTTTCCACATCTTTGGAGTGCTCCATTTCCAAAGGAAGCAGTGTAAGGACCTGAAGTTCACGGCCGCTGCCCACTCTACTCACTGTGGATAGGGAGGGCTCAGCACTCAGGGACACTGCAGGGGCTGCGCAGCCTGTGCTGCATTCTACGGAGGGATCTTGGAGGAATGAATTTTGTTTTTTTTTTGTTAAGCCAAACGGAGCATGAATGTGACTCTGAAGATAAAATAGAAAGAATAAGCATTGATGTGAATGGAAATAAAATTAACAATGACATTTTCTAGTCATAATCTGTTTGACTCAGTTATATACTGAAAAAAATGTTTACCAAATCAGAATGATCTCTTAAGTGTGAAATAATTATATCTGTGTCATAGCTTGTCAACTCTCAAGTGCTATGACAATTTAAATACTATTAATCATTAGGAAATAGTCAAAAAGAATTCCAAGTGAGAAGTAATTTGGTTGGTTATGTGATTTTCCTTCTGATGGGATCTCACTGCTTCTTTGTTCATTCAAACATGTATGGCAGCGTTAGCCACTGGAAGTCATAAGAAATACATGGGAGCCACCTTTAAGACATTTTCTCTCAATAAATTTGACCATAAAATTTTAGAAAAAAGTTTATAAAAAAAAAGGAGTCATAATGCTTCAAAGTCAGAAATTGCAACTTAATTTTGCAAAACAGGCGAAGAAGGAAAGCAGTGCTGCTGACAAGTAGAGTTTCAGAAGACAGTTTAATTCTGAATGTGCAAAAATGGGAAACCAAACAATGTGGGCCTAGAAGCAGCACAACAACGCAGTGCGGTGGAAAAAGTACCCGTGCAGTAGGACACATCCCACTGACAAATCGTTTCTAAGAGTTTTCCCTGCAGTTTGCTGTGTTTTGTTTTGAGTTAAATTACTTGACAATTCAGTATACAGTCTGTGTTTCTTGTTCTCATACCTTCTTTAAACCTCAATACTGATTACTGGCACATGTTAAAGAGAGAGCCAATAAGACATCAAAACATTAGAGCTGAGATTGCTTTAGATCCCCCGAGATCTTTCACATTCCATAGATGGTTCCCGGCCTTTTGCCTTCGTTTTAAATGGCAACAGTTATACATAGGGCAACACTGCCAACCTTCTGTCCTTTAGGGCAAATGAGAGCTAAGGGCATAATAGTATCAGTAGAACAGCAGAAGTGTCAGATTGTTGTGGTGGTTGCTTTAAGTCAGGCATGGTGGTACCTGTCTACAGTCCCACAATTACAGAGATGGAGAGAGAAGAACTACAACCATTATGACTTTCCCTTTTCAAGTCCCACCTGGGCAACTTAACAAGACCCCATCTCCAAATAGAAAGGAAGGAAGAAGGAAGGGAGGGAAAGAAGGAGTAAAGGAAAAGAGGGAGGAGGTGATGAAGAAGGGAAGGAAGAGAAGGAAAGAGAAAAAAGAAAAGGAGAAGAGAAAAAAAGCAAGCTAGAAAAGTAGTTCAGTGGTAGGCAGGCTCAATCAGAGAGACAGAGAGAATTAAAATAGAAGGAAAAGTGAAAGTCTTGAAACATTTAGTAAAACTATCAAAACAGAAAATGCTTTTATAGAATAAGGCTTTTCAATCTTTAAGGACTTCAACTTTTAAATATCTTTTAATGGGCTTTATATCCATACAAAATTTTTAAAGATCTTATATGAACTGAATAAATTGCTAAATCCAATGAGCTGACAGGTGACGAGTGCCTTCATATGTGTTTGATATATAATAAGCCAAAAGTGTTGAAATGTTTCCCTTAAAGTAATACAAGAAATAATTAGAAGGTGAAAGCCAAAATACTGACTTTCTGAATCAAATTCTTCCTTTTACTCACTATTTCTAATTGCCAAAGAACAAACTTAAAACAGTGAAAAAATCATTTGTCTTGATGCTTTCAAAGAGTTACATTTTATTTGTTTGAAAGTTACAGACATTAAAATTGACTTGTACAGATCTATTACGTTGGACAAGGGCATAGTCATGTAGTAAGCACACAAAAATTAAGAGCCGTTTCACCACTCTAAAAAATTCCATCATGACACCCTCTTTAAATCAACTATTCTTTCCTCTTCAATCCCTGACAGCTACCGTTTGTTCTTTTTCTCTAAAGTTTTGCCTGCATGAATGTCTCCAAGTGGACTCAAATGGCATAAAAGTTTTGAATGAGGCTTGTCCTGTTTTTAAATAATTTCTGTAGTTTATTTGCACCATATGGAGCATTTATCGTTATATCCTTGCATTCTCAGTTTATATCAAAATTGTGCAGTCTCTAGGAATTTACCTGTTTTCAAGATCATCGTGAAATCAAATTGAAATTTGTTGAAACCAGTTGAAATTCTGCTCAAAGACTGTACGTAATACATCTAAAAGAGACTTCAATTTCCAAATAACAGATGTCTAGATGTGACTTGCTTCATCATGACTAAGTCTGATCTTGGTTGAGTTTATGAAACATTATTATTGACACATAATTAGATCGTATAGCTTTCTCTTTATTCCTGTCACATTATTCTTAAAGGAAATCTATGCAAATATTTAATTCTTTTACATTATATTATGACTTTCCTTGTAATGTTAGGAACCCCGTTAAATCTCTTTTAGAACATTATATTGTTCTAAACTATCTCTCCAGAAAATATTTTGTAACAAGTGCTGGAAATTATAAAAGAACATGTGTTAGAAAATAAACATAGTTGCAAAAATGGAAAACATTAGCTTCCCTGGTGTCTAAAGAAACTATTACAGGTAAATTTATACATTAAATATTTGATTATAAGAATAAAAGTACTGAAAAGGAGAGAACCTTTTCATGTTTATAATATTTCTGGATGAAAAATTAAACAGTAGTGGATTTCAGGACAGCTGTAACTCTATAGTCTGTAAAGGAGTCTACACCATTGAGGAGGGAAGAAGCAAAGTCATGTACAGATAACTTGATAATAGTCTTTCTCCTTTGGGAATTTTTTTTTTTTAAGGTTTTTTTGAGACAGGGTCTTGCTTTGTGGTTCAGGCTGGTCCTGAGCTCGGCCTCCAACTCACATCACAGCAATCCTCCTGCCTCTGCCTCCCGAGTGCTGGGATGACAGGCGTGAGCCACCACGCCCGGCACTGTGGTATGTGGTACTGGTTGCTGCTGGGCATGAGTCTCCACACCCAGTATGGTATGTGGTTACCAGGGATCGAACCTGGGTCCTTGCGCTTCCAAGACAGGCGCCGAAACCACTCAGCTAACTCCCCAGCCCCTCCTTTGGGAATTTTTAAACCAAGTGTCTGGGATCAGCCATGTCCTTTATAAGGACTGAGAGGGAATGGTCTTCAGATGACGATGGGAATGTTAAAGCCAGAGCATGCCACAAGGGAGAGTGAGCAGATAAAGGAATGGCACACTCTGAAAGAACCCCATCAGTGAACTAAAGGGTCAAATATTTCTTTTCCCAGCTACAAAAGATAAAATGATTTGAAAATAACAGACTTTTTATTATCAAAGATTACGAGGAAAATTTCACACTGATTTAAATATTTCTTTCACATATTCCTCTGCTTGCAGTTCTAGTTACTAAAATGCTTATTTTAATGAAGACTTTTATTCTGTTTTAAAAAAAAAAACAGTATTTCTACTCAGTGAAATCTTATCTACAAAGAAAGATAGACTTGAACAGTCTACTTTGTTCACCCGTAGACAATGGAAATTGTAGACAGTGTTTGTAAGAGGAAGGAATAAAGGTTCAAGCTCAGGTCTTCCCCATCCGAAGCTCCAAACTTACCTGTGATCGTATTCATGGCTCTGAGTCAGGGCAGTTTCCCTCGGTGTGTTGAAGCAGCCTGTGTGCCTACCTTTTCTCTCAGCCTTTCCTCCTTCTTCCTGGTCTCCCCTTCTTCCTTGTCCTGTTACTTTAACAGTAAATCTTTACTCTGAATTTCATGAGGCTAAATCTCAGAAATCTGTCGAAGTGAAAAAGTCACACATTGATTTAAGAATGGAATCTAGAAAATTCTCGGCTCTTACTGGAATCCCTTGAATGTTTTCTAACAACTGAAAATGCAAAGCATTGGAAATAGTGCGAACTAAAAAAACAAAACAAAACAAAAAAACAGTAGAACAGAAACAACAACAAACAATGGAAACAAGAAATATGGAAAATGATACATAACAGCCTGTCAACTTTTGGTATTTAAGTGCTCATGTAGTCACATTAACTCAGAGATCTAATTTAGAAACTTTCTCATCTAAAAAGTGGAATTAAAAAAATCATTTTGCCTATATTTTCTTAAAGTGTTTTTACATTTTTAATAATAGGTGATATTTCATTTATCATTTGATTTACCCATTAAAGTACATTTCCACATAGTGCCCCTTCTTGACACATGAAATGATGGTGCTATTGATAGAAGATTTTTATATTGTTGTACATAACTATGTTTAGTACTTTTTTCACTTAAAAATTAATGTTCTTTTATCTTGAAAAATTCTTAAGTGCCTATTCCAACATTTCACAAATTTTCTTTCTTTTAAAACTACGTATACAAATACACTTTTTTTTTTCTCATTGGAGGTAATAGTGACTGCTTGTGGGTTTTTTTTGTTTGTTTGTGGGTTTTTGTTTGTTTTGTTTGTTTTGTTTGTTTTGTTTTGTTTCAGAATCTCACTTTTGTAGTTCAGAGTGGCCCTGAGCTCAGCCTTGAACTCACAGCACAGCAGTCCTCCTGCTTCTGCCTTCTGAGTGCTGGGATTACAGGCGTGAGCCCCCATGCCCAGAACTATGGTATGCCATTCTGATTGCTGGCAGCATTGTTGTATGTAGTTACCAGGGATCAAACCCTGCTCCTTGCGCTTGTAAGACAGGCACCGGAACCACTGAGCTAAATCCCCGGCCGGGACTGCTTGTTTTTGAAAAGTGGATGTCGGGAGTAGCACAAGCTAAAATGGCGCCGGGCAGATTGCCAAGGGGCATGGATTAAGTGACGGAACCTGCCTTGCTGCACAGCTGTGATACCTTATTAGGACGGAAGGAAGATGACTGGATCGCTGGCGGCCTCCGTGTTGGTTAGAGTATATAAGAGCGGGTAGAGGGAAGTGGAGAGGGATTTTTTTTTTTTTTTTTTTTTTGGACACACAATCTTGCCAAATCACTAAATTGCTTGCAGGGGTGGGGTTTGCCATAAGTTTCTCTCTAGAGGTGCGGAAGAAAAGTGAAAGTAACAGACAGACGAAAAGAACACCCTTTAAGGGCGCTGGCTGGCCTGATTCAGTTGTTTACCGCAATCCTCCCCGCTCCCTCGCGGTCCTTCTCGCTGCTCACTGGCGGGCCTTTCCTTGACTCCTTGCTCTCATTGCCCCGGGTCCGGATTCCTGGGTTTCGGCACCGCTTGACGCATCGCTTCTGCCCGCAGGAACGACACAACAATCTGTTCTGGAGCAAACCTTTAATGGAACAATTAAAAAAAAAAAATCCTCTCCACTTCCCTCTACCCGCTCTTATATACCCTAACCAACACGGAGGCCTCCAGCGATCCAATCATCTTCCTTCTGTCCTAATAAGGTATCACAGCTGTGCGGCAAGGCAGGTTCCGTTACTTAATCCACACCCCGTGGCAATCTGCCCTGCGCCATCCCAGCTGGTGCTACTCCGACAGTGGGGGAAGGATAGCCCCTATGAGCACATTACCTGTAAACACTGTGTATAAATGGGGTTTATACTTTTGATTCCTAGTGTAATTAAGCTAGTTTTTTTTTTCCCCTAAGAATAGCTCTATAGTTTATACATGTTAGTAATATTAAAAATTTATATTATATTTTCTTTTTTTCTTCTTGGTCACACAGCTTTATTTTTTTCAACATTTTATTTTGAAAATGTGTTGAGCAGATGTAGAGAAATTTTCTAATAAGATGACAGAAAGTGATGTATGTAAGTTGATGATATTGAGAGAAACTTCATTACCAGTGGTTGCAACTTTCTGTGTTAGTATTGGAAGATGTCTCTAAATCTGCCCAATGCATTTTCAAAATGTTAAAAGAATAAGGTGTGTGTTGGGCTGGGGATATAGCTCAGTGGTTCCGGCGCCTGTCTTGTAAGCACAAGAACCCGGGGATTCTGGGTTCAATCCCCTGTAACCACATAACAATAATGGGCATGGAGACTCCCACCAGCAGCATCAGTACCACATACCACAGTGCCAGGAGTGGTGGCTCACGCCTGTAATCCCAGCACTCGGGAGGCAGAGGCAGGAGGATTGCTGTGATGTGAGTTGGAGGCTGAGCTCAGGGCCAGCCTGAACCACAAAAGTGAGACCCTGTCCCAAAAAACCTTAAAAAAAAATAAGGCATGTGCTCAAAATGAAATTAATATCTCTACCGTGCTATTAGCTACACTGACTCAAACTTCACCAGCTTTGTACTGGTGCCATTTTTCCGCTCTAGGGACGTTTAAGATCCCATATTGTATTTATTTTGAATTTCTCTCCTCTAGAATGTGACAGTTTCTAGGTTTATACTTGTCCTTCATGACCTTGGCATTTTGCAGAAGGCTAACTAGTTATTGTGAGTTGTGTGAATGTAATTCAATGTTTTTGAATGAGAATTAGTAAAGATTTCTATTAGGATATTAACACAGATTACTTCTCTAAAATATTTTCCAGTATGTTTATGTTCTTTAGTATACATGTGTGTTTCTTTTGGTTTTACTTTTCTTCATTTTGTGTGCATTTACATTGACTTTTGTTGTGATCTTGTCTTTCACTTTTAAATATAAAAGTTTTCTCATCCAGAATTCAGATATATACACATATATTTTAGTGTATTTGTTTTATAGTTGAATTGTTTTAGAGCATTTAGTTGTTTATTTTGATTGTAATATTTTCAATGACTGCTAAGCTTAGGCAATTCATTCTTAGCCAAACACTGGAAATATGTATTTTACTATTTTAAAAGATCATATGTGTTTATATTAATGCAGAACAGAAATATTATCTGAGATTTGCTGTACATACTCTTAGGATAGCTTTATTTTTAATATGCCATAACACTAAGATGAAATGTGGTTTTTCAAATAATCAAACCAATGTTGTAAATAACTTATTGCTTTTATGTATTATTCTCATTGATCGTCATTACCTCATCTTTCCTATAGGATGCATGTTTGCACTCTAAGATTTGTTTATAGATTTCTTTCTTTCATTGATTCTTCTGGCCTATTTTCTTTCACTAATAGATTATTTTTATTATCATGGCTTTGTTTTGAATTTTTTTTTCATTATTTTGGCTTTTTAGAATGTCATCTGTTCTTTTTTTACATTTTCATTTTCTACATAGAAGCATCTGGTTCAGTTCCAAGACAGCTAATTGCACTAAGTATTGAGAAATCTACATCCTAGTGAAATGTGTTTTCCTCATGCAATAATCACGTATTATTTACAATGACCATATTTTTAAGGTTTTATCTGTTGATTTTTTAGATTTTGTGGCTCCCCATGATATAGTTAAATTGATTATTAAAAGAATAGAAGAATGCAACACATTTTTATATAATCATGAATTTAAATGAACCCTAAGTGTAATTTTTTAGCAAGTTTTCTTGAGTTTTTCAAACAAAGATAAACTTATTTCCTGCGTGTTTACAAATGTTCTGGTTATCTTTTCATAGTAAACAGAATTTCTAGAACAAGTTTAAATAGCCATGTTAATAAGGACTTCTCTAATATGTAATCAAGTAAGATTTTTAATATTAGAAATCAGACCCAAACCATCCATTCAGATACATTAATGAAAAAAAATAAAAGGAAAATTTCTAATTTCTGATTGCATATTTATTAGTGACACTTCCCGATGATTTCCAGGTGTGTTGGACTGAGGCCTACTTGGTATGTGACTACTCCGTTCTCATCTAATGAGATTTTTGTGCTGGGGTTACTGAAGAGCATACATGGTGAAGAAGATGATTTTTAGAAAATCATTGAATTGCTGTGACATCAAATATTTTTAATTATTAACATGAGACTAAGGTTAAATAGGAAGTAGGCCTTTGACTTAACAGGCTTTATATTGAATAAGTGGTCTCAGTTGTTGGGGATAATGAGCTTCTTTCTATTCATGTCTTGAGAGTTCCACTGAAGAAGACCATGCCTATTAGGTGTCAGCACAATGTCAGGCACACAACAGACACTCAGCAAATATTAGCCACCACTACATGCACACTTTAAGAAATGATTAAATATTTACTCAGGTCAGCATGCTAACAGTTGGCAAGGGAAAGAGAGAAATGTTAAGAGGCCTGTAAATGTCTCTGTGAGTCAATGGTATTTGAAGGCTTTCTTACCTCCATCTCCACTTCCCAGAAGTTTCTGGAAATTTCTTCTTGGCTTCTTTCACTTTTTTTCCTAGATTTACTTACTTTAGGCCCAGACACACAATCTCTTTCTTCTCTTCTATTAGCTTGGGCTTTAAACAGATAAACTTTTTGAGGAATCTCAGGAAACCCGAAGAAAAATTAAAATAATAATCATAGTAGAACATGTTTTTTCTCCCTGTAGTCTAAGACTCACTTAATTTTGATTAACTCTAGCAGCATTCGCTGAGTGCCAAGTCCTGTGCCAGGTACCCCTACAAAAATTAAGCCACAAGACTGCAGTCACAGGCCTGGTGGTCTGCACCATAGTCTCTGATTTGGGCATAACCACCGAAAGGGCTTCGAGCATGCAAATAGCTGGTACAGAACATCCCATTCTGAGTGTGTCATTAGAAAGGATGAGAGAGCCTTCTTGGTCTCCACAAATGGCAGAGAAGCCTCTTTAAACAAATGTTTCCTTGTCCTGCCTAATCCTGAAGCTGTACCTAGTCCTTGAACCTGACTGTACTCTGGTAGTGCAGGACTCAAGAGGAATATCACCCATCCCTGTTTCCTTTGAGCTGTCCAGGGTTAGAACACAATAAAAAATTATAACCCAGGGGAGAATGGCTTTACTAGTTCCCTTGTTAAATATGGTGATTATCTTTCAGAATAAGGGTAACCTTTACTTGTCTTTTATTGAGCATGGTACTAAGAAATGATGACTCCATATATCGCAAAGACTGTGAAATTGTTCCACCGGAAATGTGTGGAAATGGGGTAAGGGGTGACAAGAATGGATGGAAAAATACAGTGAAGATAAGGTGAAAGCACAGTTCACAGAGGGTACAGGGAACAATATGGGTGTGGAAGGTGGTGACAGCCTGGTTTTAGGACAGTAATCCATGGAGGTAGAGAGGCAAGAAAGACTCTGCACAGAGAACTGATGGCTTACAAAGCGGGTGTATCAGCTCTGCCTGGGAAGAGTAGCTGGGGAAATCCTGAGAAAAGATTGATGGATGAAAATGAAAAGCGAATGCATGAGTTCTTTACTCACTTAGGATTCACTGAATAGTAACAGGATCTAGTTTCAGAGTTGTTTTACCTTACGTAAGTGGAAAAAACAACAAATATTTGGAAGAACTTGTAGGGTTCACTGATGACCCCCCTTCTCTATACTCTGGTAATTTCTGGTACGATAGTTACTCCTCAGAGATAATTCTTTTATTAGAAGACTTTTCCCATACTCAACTCCTCTCCCTTCTAGTAGGGATGGATTACCGTGTTTTGTAAAGAGAAGGGAAAACATGGTTGTGGTGCTTTTTTAAGGCTGCCAATATGCATGTAACACAGAGGTAAAGTGTCACTAGGTGCACTGGGGTTCATACCATGGCTGCTTCATGGTCTGGTGTTGTTGGGTGATTTACTACCTACAGAGATCATTTCTGGGGATTCCACAGACAGTACACAGACAGAGCCAAATTTCCCGGACTGGAATTATATTCTGTAATTTCTAGCCCTCTTAACCCAGGAAAGTTAGTTTACTTTACAATACCCTCAGTCTTTTCATAGGCAAATGAGAGTAGTGACAATGCTAATGTTGAAAGTAGCACTAAGTTTAGACAAGTAGCTTATATGGTGTCTCCTCTGTGGCTTGCCCACACTATTTTAAAAGGTGCTACAATAAAAACATAAAAAGGACACTTTTGTTACATGTATGTTTTGTATTTTATAAGCAGCCACGGATAATTCCTCCTCCTGCAAAACTAGTGCGGGGGTGGGGGAGGGCTTTACACTTCCAGCATCTAGTGTCTTCACATACCTGCCAAATACTCATTGAACTCTGATAAGTACTGCTCCCTTCACTGATTGATAAGCCACAATGAGGCAGTAGACCAGTTAATATGAGCGTGATCCCTTTTAATACTCTTACCCCAGAAACAATAAGAAGACAATGCAAGACTTCCCAGGAATCCCACTGTTAGGTAAGAAGGCTAAGCTCTGAGAAGAAACTTCTTTAACTCACGCTCATCATATAAACATTGAAATAAAATCTTCTTAGATACCATTTGATTAAATGAAATCCTCTCAGTTTTATAGACTGGCTAAGAAGACCTTCCTCAATGAAAGAAAAATGTCTTCCAGATGCTGAGAAATAACTCAAACACAAGTGAAATCAGATAAAGTTATCAGCTCTCAAAGTCACCATCCTTAAGTGGAAGGACAATTGTCCGTTACTTTTTGCCTTTAAAAATGTACTGTTAACTTCAGTTGTTAATTCAGTTAACTCAGTTGTGAATTCCTAAGATTAGCTTTCCTGGAGAGCCATAGAGATGTCCTAGGGTTTTACTCCATTTCCAAGTGAACCAATTTCAGAATATTTATTTAGGTGGGCAATTGTGTGGATTCTCTGTTATCCTTCCATCTATACTTTCATTTATTTGGCCCATTTGGGGACTGTAATCAAAATTAACCTTGATAAAGCACAGCAAATAATCGATTTGTCAAATAATCATCTGCAGAAGGTGGTTCTGAGCGTTCTATAGATATCCTGTGTGTTATCCTCTGAACTCTCAGAGGTCTTCCCGTGGCCTCAAGAAGACTGAGGCCCAAAGAGGATCACTTGTGCACGTGGAAAGTCAGAACTGATAAGAGTCCAAGTCAGAATTTGAGTTTAGCCAGTTTATTTTCAGGGTATGTTGTCTTTACTAACTTACCCCGCTGCCTACCAGTGGGTAAAAGCTGAGGAATAGAGTTTTTTGGAGAAAAGTCAGTTTTCAGTTTAAAATAGGTGAAGATAAAAGGAGACAACTTGATAGAATTTTCGTCTACAGAAAAAGAAAAATAACTGTCATTGTAGAAAATTATTCCAGGAGCTACATGAAGTTAGAGGCAAAAGAAAATAAAAAGATCTGCTGAGGAAAGTGAGTGAAAGATTTTGGAGGAGAAATGATATCTCAACACTCTGTATTTTTGTAGGTCTGTTTTAAGTACCGAGATAGCATGTATCACAGGATTGATGATGTGCCAATTTGTGTAGTTGTTTTAAGAATCCTTTCTTTTCTGACTTTCAATACATGAGCCTCTTTATGGACTGTATTTTTATGATCACCAACGACCAGAGCTCTTGCTGTTCTGAGGCAGTGAGCTCAAAGAAGGACTTTCTGTGGGCATCCATGTTTAGATAGATTGAAATGACACCAATACTCATACTGTCTTTAAAAATATGTAGTTCTCTGTGCTTTTCTCATTCTACACTTTTGCAATCCTCTTTTACCTTCCCTAGTAGTGTTTATTTTTCTTTGGAAAATTAGTTAGGATTGTTTGCTGATATCGCCTGTGCAGTAGTCAGTAGGGAATCCCCAAGTGGATAGAGGGTGTCAGACTCATACCAGGAGCTCTAGCCATGCAAATGAAAGGGGAAGAAAAACTCAGACCTTTAAAATCCATCTCCTGTCAGGCACGTGGGGGCCCACCTGTAATCGCAGCACTTGGAGGCCAACACATGTGGAGTTCAAAGCCTGCCTGGACCACATAGCAAAACCCTGTCTGAAAAATAAAAACAAACAACCTCCCCTAATAAAATGAAGTCTATTTGTTGTAAAGAACAAAATAGGCATATTAATGTACTTGCTAATATCTTATATTGGAAGTTTCTTTTGTATACCTAGTACCATGAGAGATACTTTAAAATCCTAGAACTATGTAGACACTATTTTTATTGATATTTTAACAAGCAAGACTTTTACATGAGTCAGTTGTGAGGATGTCACACACTATGTCTTTATCTCATTAAATATTTACTATAGTTTGTCCTTTCAAACAAGTCTGTTTATAGTATTTAGTTTCTGAATGATGAAACTAAGAAATGTAACAGTTGAGTGACTCATTTGATATCTTGCCCCTCAACATGTAGTGGACACAGAAAACCAACTGCTTTAATTGACAGCTTTCTGTACATCATGGTGTCTTTATAATATTGCCTTAAACACTGATACATTAAACCCTAAATCACTAAACGTACTTGAACACAGTACATGAACTCAAGTAGTGAACTAGTGGTCATTGAACTTGCTATTGTTGGGTTTGGTTTCTTTGCCCCTCATGTAGACTTGCACTATCATTTCCATCGCTTGCCAACAAAGTTTACATCCCAAGCTGGATTCTAATCATCTCTATAGAAGTCAGAACATCTGTCAGCCCTTGAACTCTGTTCCCAAGGTAACAATTGACTAGGACTTTTAATTTGCCACCCCTCTACCACTTCCTACTGCAGACTTCTCGGTGCTCATCAATGGGCAGCATCAGCACACCAAGAAAATTGCTATAAGTTCCATTTTTCTTACCCCATCTCAGATCTATTTAATCAGAAACTTTGGGCAAAAGGACAAGCATTCTGTATTTTGTTATGACTCACTGGAGATCTGGATGCAGCCAGAGTTTGAGAACCCATGGTCAATGGTTTCACAAAGTGTCCCCTTGATTACTGTCGCTAACTCCCTAGGCTCTGCAGGCCTTTGGAGTTTCCCCTATTCAGACCCTCTGAACTTTTCACTTCACAAATACAGAAGCCCATGTACATGGACAGAATTATTTAGTGAGCTGCATTTCCTTGAAGGTGAGATGTTGTACTACCATCCTATCTATAATTTTATTCTGTAAGAATCCTCAGGGAAAGTATTACCTCATTAAGTTTTGTTTTTAAAAAATCAAATATTAAATGAAGAGAGTTACTGCCTTAGTCATTCTAAATTTAGAAAAACAAAGCTAGTCTAAGTTGAGGATGTTGGGGCCCTGAAATCATACTGTTTGAGGTTCTTCTGCACCTTAGCTTTGGGCTCATTCCCGGGGAAGTGAAGTCACAGAAGCTGCACCTGCAAATGTGAAAGTTACCCTGTTTGTTATGTGGAATATCACGTGAGGCATGCTATTTCATGTTTCTGATGAGAAAAGTTGATCTGTAGTAAAATATGTTTCTTGGTTCTTATGATAAATCTTTCTAGTCATCTGCTACCAGTGTCCTCTCAAAACCGCATGGAGATTAAGGTCATTATAGACTCTTCAGCATCTTATTCATGCATGGGCCTTTAAAATAGTGATTGATGCATGATATGTTTTCATTAAATATTTGTTGAGTAGACTACCATGGACACTCTTTCAGAACTATCCCAGAGTTACCGTATAGCCATATAGTATCATAGAATATTGTGTATAATTTTCGAACATCTGAAATGGCACAGTGGAATATCATTGCACTATATTCAGTGAGGTGAGGGGCTACACAACTTTTACACACCTGGCTCACCCATAACTAGTACTGTTCCTGATGGATGAAAGGGATTCATTAAGATTTCATGAAAAAGTGAATGTTTTAGAAGATGACTGGGTGGATGAATGAATGACCAGGTAGGCAAATATACAATCAGCTGGACAGGCATCTGTTACCAGGAATATTACAGACTGGTGGACTATTAGACAGAAGTATGGATTTTGTTTTTAAAAGTGCGATGAGAAAAAGTTTACATAATTTACTAGGAATAAAATACTTGTAGAAAAGAGAGCTTTTAAGAAAAGGAAATTATTAAAAAGTATGTGTTTTAGATTTATGCCTTGAGTGTTGAAAATCTGTTATAAAACCTTTTTTTTATAAAAGAAAACCATAAAAATGAAACAGGCCCACTGAATTTCAATTTTCTAGCCTTAAAATGCCAAAAAATAGACTGAAGCAAATATAAATTATTTTTAATGAGTTACATTGATGCATGAAAAAGAGAACCACATTTATTCTAATTTAGTTTATTTCTCTACCATATTAAAATATCTGCAGAAATGGTGTGAAATCTCTGAAATTACCTCCACTTCTTTTGTGGTATTAACTTTTCAGAGCAAAGTTTTGATTATTTGGCTATAGTTCACATTGGGTGTTTTGGAAACAGAGGTTTCCAGATGTCTGGAGTTTGGCATTATTTAGACAATGCATCTGGAAGACACTAGCCTGGGCAAAGCAAAGACGGTTCATTAGGGCCCTGGGAATTGATACTTCCCAAGTGGTTTTGAAAAGTAATTTCCCTTTTCTGAGACTCAGTCTCTCCTTTTATTTAATGAGGGCTTTGCCCTATAGTGGGCTTAAAACTTCTGTGCTTCTATGTAAGCCTCAACTTTCCACCAAAATTCTATAGACATTGCTTTGATTTGTTTTACATTTCTGAGAGCGTCTACTTCTGCTTGGAAAATGACTTCTAAGAAAGCGTTTCTTCCAGGCCAGTTGGGCCTCGGGCACTTGAGTGGACGTAAAGGAATCAGCGTGTGTGGCAGCCACCCAACCAGAACACCGCAGAACAAATCACGCCACCCTGGAGAGGTTCTCACTGGAGACCCACAGCATGACCCGATTTAACTTCGCGATGTATCAGGCTGATCAAACAGAGAAGGCTTTCATGGAGGGGGAAGGTTTGGACTTTCAACACGAGAACCAAAGATCAGACCTAGTGAGGAAGCCCTTGATGGATGCGTCATCCTGGCCTCTTTGAAGTCACAACGGATGACTGTATCTGAGGATGCGGGAAGCTGCAAAACTTTCAGAAAAATAACAAACATTTTAAATGCTTGGATGAAGATGGAAAGTGAAGGCAAAGTTGGCTATTATGAAATTAAGTCTACTCTTCCTCACAAGAAATGATGTACTTTTTTCTTGAACTTAGACCTTCACATTATTAGCATTTTTTGTGTGTTTGAAAGCTTATCCTTGATTCTATTCATAGTACTCTTGAGATAGCCGATGTAGAAAGTTCTCAAATCTTTCCTCTTATTTTCACTAGAAACCTAGTATTTATTTAGTAACAGCCTTTTCGAAGGTGGCGGCCACTGAAGCTAACAGAAAAATCTTTGAATTAATTAAATTACTTCTCATTATAGCTCAAGCAACCAACTCTCAGTCTTTATAATCTTGGCTTTTTCTTTTTGTGCTACTAGTGATAATGACATTGCTGGCAGAATTACAGCTACTGGGAAAGGTATGTTAAAATTCTTTATCATTGACATCCGCTGAATCCCTGCTCGTCCTGAGCACAAAAATAACAAGAAATATGTGACATATCCTTATTATCAACATGGAGAGAAGACATACAGACATAGCACTGTCAAATGTGGGATGTTGGGAGATAGATATTGCTGTTTTCTAAGGAGTATTATATAGATTTCACTCAGTGCTTCTTAGGGAAACTCCTTGAGGTACTGTAACTTAGCAGGAATGGTCACAGATATTTTATTAATGAAGTTTTTCAAACCAGACCAATAAGGCTACCTGGATGAGGTTCCACAAAAGGAATTCAGGCCCAGGCCATCGGTTTTTCACTATAACTTAGTGCCAAATTGATGATATTAGAATGATTGTAAGCATGCTGATATATTTGAATATAAAGATATAAGGATATCATTTTGCAAGAATGTATAAATAGATCTCTAAATATAGAGCAACAAGTATTTTGGAAGGCAGCTATACTCACTACTATACTAGCATCACAGACACATGTATTTTAACCAACTATCAGATCTGAAAACTAATCTTAAACTTTCCCTGACAATCTGATTATAAAGCTCCAATTTTATTTGTGAAATAAAAGAAATGCTGTTTTGTTTTTTGTTTTTATTTTTTACATGAAAAATGTGTACTCATTCCCAGGGGAAAGTGCAGTTAAAAATAGCACTAGCATAGTTAATCTCTGTGACCTCTGTGGACACTGGGAAGGTCAGAGCCCTTGGGTTTTCCTCTCTGCTGTTTGTCTAATGAGCATTCCTTAAATGCCAGGTCAAAAAAAAAAATTACTTCATTGAATCTTGCCATTTATTCACATGAATAACAATTTTCTTGGCTTTCCTGAGGGAAATTTTGGTCAAGCTGTATTCCGTGTCCTCATGTATGTTTTGAAGAGGGATATGTGGTAAAGAATCCAATTGCTTCATCCTACATATATCACAGTGGCCGTACCATCTATGCATATATTTTCATAGTAGCCTAGGCATGACTGTGTATGTGGTTTTCAGATGGTTTGTTAGAAGAAACATATTTGCTCTGTTGTAAATAGAGAATCAGTTAGACAGGAGAACAACTATTTCAAGTAGTCCATACAGAAATATGTCAAAAACTACCTGTGTGGCTGGGGATTTAGCCCAGTGGTTCTGGTGCCTGCCTTGCAAGTGCAAGGGCCTGGGTTCGATCTCCCATAATCACATATAACAGTGCTGGGTGTGGTAGCTCATGCTTGTAATCCCAGCACTTGGGAGGCAGAGGCAGGAGGATTGCTGTGAGTTAAAGGCTTGCCTGTGTAACATAGTGAGCTCAGGACCAGCCTGAACTACAAAAGTGAAACTTTGTCTTAAAAAAAATGAAAAATAAAAAATAAAAAAAACAAAAAACAAAAAAATCCCACCTGTGGTTTGTTCTATCTTTCTGTCTCCACAAAATAAGCTGCAACATGAAGTAATGGGGTTACAATTACAAAGATCTGAAGGACTTAGCCTACGTAAGCCTTGTTTTTCTCACATAAAAATGGAGCTATTCATATCAGCTTTGTAGTGAAGTCCAAATTATGTATAATACATTTAATAACTAAAAAGAATGACAGCATTGGTCACCAAGATTTCACCCCCCCCAAGAGAATTCAAGGGACAGATAATATGAACACTAACATTCATCTGTTCAGCTCTGTCCTTCTTGGGTTAATACATATGTGTGTGTGCAAAGATGCATGTGTCTGATTTTTTTTTTTTTTTTTTTTTTTAGGTTTTTTGAGACAGGGTCTCACTTTGTAGTTCAGGCTGGACCTGAGCTCAGCCTCCAACTCACATCACAGCAATCCTCCTGCCTGTGCCTCCCGAGTGCTGGGATTACAGGCATGAGCCACCATGCCTGGCACTGTGGTCTGTGGTACTGGTTGCTGCTGGGCATGAGTCTCCACACCCAGTATTGTATGTGGTTACTGGGGATCAAATCCGGGCCCTTGTGCTTGCAAGACAGGTGCCAGAACCACTGAGCTAACTCCCCGGCCCGCATGTGTCTGATATTAACAAGTCTCTTCCATAGAAACAATTCCTGCTGTCCCAGGCCATCAACTCATGTGTTTTGTTTAATTTCAGGGACAAGATCATTAACATCAAAGAAATAAACTCTAGGGAAATAGAGCATATTGAGTTTTAACGTTCCTCTGTTTGCTTGTGAAGTAACAAACAAAACTTAGTTCTGTTCCAAGACTAGCAAAGGCTGTAGCTTTAGCAGCATTCAGCATCTCAAACCATATGCACAACAGGCTGTAGTTTAGGGGTGTGGCTCAGTGGCCAACACATAACTCGGGACCATTGGCAACAAACATGCTAAGGAGAAATCCAGAGCAGGATTTAAATCTATTTCCCGTTATCCAGGCTCTCTCTGGGTCTTGTTTTGTTATTTTCAGCAGTCAGATGTGTTTACTGTGACGCTGCTGGCTCTGTAATGTTCACAGGTCTCTTGGATCTCATTTGTATTCTGTTTAGCCTCTGGAAAGACTATCATTTCAAATAGTTTGCAGGATGGTTCCCAAACTCTTGTAATTGGAGAATGAATAGTAAAAGTTGTTTTTTTCTTTCTTGAGAAAGCAGCTGAAGTGGCTTAAGTTTATACTGCTAAATAGAATTTCATCACCCCCGTCATGGTTGATTTATGAAGAAAAAAGCAGTGATATTACCCTGTGTATCACATATCACTGCTTCCTTGAACACAGTCTGTTAGTATACGTGGAGCCCTCCTCCTGATGTGGCAGCTTCTGTGACGCAGTGAACTCTGACACCTGTCTGGCTTTAGAACTAGATATCGACAGCAGTTGTGTGTGTGTGTGTGTGTGTGTGTGCGTGTGCACGCATGCATGTGTGTATGCACACGCACATGCATGCAGGCATATGTGTGTTATTCCAGTTACACACATGAGGCATAAGGTACTGCTCAAAGCAACAGAGTACTAGGAAATGTCACTTGTGGTGGATGTAGTGGATCTTGTCTCCTTCCAGGAGAATGAGGCCACAGTTTGGTGACTGATAATGGCTGTCACCATTAAGAAGCACTCTTCAATTAGCATGGAGGAAAGTTTCTGAGATAAAAAATTAGGAATCAACTATTCTTCAGTGTATGAAGAGTTCCAAAGGATTTGAAGTAATACTTGTTATATACTGAAGCTCTCTTTTTTTCATATTTGCTTCCTGTAATGGATGAAACCAGTTGTACTACTGATGCTCCTCTTTCTTAGAATTTACAGAATCTATAGAAAGGTAGCAAGCTGCATAGCCTCATGCAAGTTACGTGGCCCATCCCCTTCATTTACAGAGAGAGTGGCAGATACAGAGATATCTAGTGGCTTGTGGAAGGTAAAGCCAAAAGATGTCGTAGGCTCAGAATGCTGGCGTGCGTCCACATATGGACCCTCCCACTTTAATTCTCCTCTTTGGTCGCTGGCTCCTCATACCTTCCTGCTTCTCAGCTGCAGCCATGGAAGTTTGTCACCTGCACTTTCCAGGGACTTTGCACCTGCTAGTTCTACCTAGATCTTCTAGAGCACCCTCTGTTCTTCAGCTGTAGAAACCTCCCTGTCTTCTGAGGCCCATCCTAGGTGTGCCCTTGTTTACTGAGCATGAATACTTGCAGACTTTCTCACATAGGCTTATGTATTGGCCTCCTGTCCACATCTGTCTCAGAAGATCTGAAACTTACTTGGATAAAAAAAAAAAAAAGGAAAATTACATCAGTGATGACAAAGTACAAGAAATTCTCTGACTTCGTGGAGACCTGAAACCAGTATTCATTCAATCCTTTAGATTAAATTCAAGCTTTGCTGATCTCCTCCTCTCATATCCAAATGTCTTTTCTCAAGTCAACACAAGTATCATATTCATCCATCCTCCCCAAATTTCTAATTTTTAAACAATAAGATCTTATTTTATATCAACTATTTATTTTTGATATTTTGTCACCAGAAGTATTTTCTTCTGCCCGGAATACATTAATCCTCATAAAGTACCCTTCTTCAGGAAAAATAATAACAAATAAAACTATTCTTCCTATTAAAAATAAGATCAAAGCAGAGCTTTACTAAGAATCCATCTCAGTTTTTTGTTTGCTTGTTTCAATGCAATATTTCAATTGCAGTAATGTACAGATGATAATTCAGCTGAATCTTAAATTGAGTTTTCTTTCTTTGTGGAATATTTTCAAGCAATTGACTTGTAGCTACCAGAACCAAGTCCACTTGCCCTCTGGTCCTGGGAAAGATATTTGACCGCAAAGCAAGGGTTGTTAAAATCATCATTTCCTCTAAGAGATGTTAGAAGTCCAAAGGGGAAATATTTACAAGAAAAATCTGTTTTCTCTGTGGAATTTCTGGGTTTTATTTGTCTCTTCTCTCTTCTTAACAAGTTTACCCTTGCCTCATCCCACGTGGCGAGAAAGAAGATCCACTTGTTCTCCTGCAGCTGTGAGCCTCATCATTTGATGCTTGTATAAATGTCTTTCCATCTTTAGTTTGTTAGAAAATCTTCAACATCATCACTGGCTTGTTTTGGTAAAAAAGTAAATCTTAAGCATTATAGTTTGAGTTTAAATAACTTTTCTAAAAATAGTTATCAGGAGACTGCTAAAGTTTTAACCAGCTGTCCTAATTTTTAAAACCTAATTACCCATTTTGATTTAAGTATCCTATCTATGATCTTCCTGTATCTCCTTCTTTCTCTTTTCATTTGACAATGTGATCATTGTCTTATTTATTCTTATATCCCTAATAGTGTTATACACATCATCTTGAAATTGATACACATTAAGATGCATACTCATGTGTCACTGGTGACTGCCCACAGTGGCTCATTGGGGACCTTTGATCCATTTTTGATGAATAGTCAAATATGTGAACACCTCTTCATCCGCATCATTTTGAGAACCCACAGTATGCCAAGGATAATTAGTTATCAGGACAAATAGAGATGTTGTTTTGCATATGTTGAGCAGATCTTCAAACTGAGAAGCTAATTTTATTTTTTTTTCTACCAATGAGTTGATTGCTTTTAAAACTTGCAAAACTTCTTGGTCTTCTACAAACTGGTAAATGATCTCTTAAGAGCCTGCCTGTGGAGGACCAGTGGAGAGCTCAGGCATATCCAAAGGTGACTGGAACGCCATAGGGAGACGCTGTCCAGAGGCCTGTGGGAGTGGGGATGCCTGGGATGTGGTTGTGCCTGGAAGACACAGCGGAAGAAATGGTGTGAAAGCTAACCACAAAAATGACTGAGAAAAGCCAGGCAGCACTTCAGGAGGAAAACTTTCCAAGAAGAATCCTAAAGACTCTGAATGGAGATGACACATAGAACAGAGACAAAGTTGATCACAACCTTTCACTATTAATTTTGACATGAATTTGGCCAGATTAGGGACCCATAGTTTAAAAAAATAAGAGGACTGTAAAGATGAGTCTGGAAAGGTGTAGAGCATCTGTTAGGAGAAGCCTGTGAGCCCTGTTAAAAAATCTGCACTTAATCCTCAGAGCAGTGGGAATTTTTAAATGTATTAAATCAGAGAAAATAAAAGATTCAATCTGTCCAATGTTCTGGGCATCCTGCACACATACACACATGTGCATGGCTTTTTACAGTGTCACTAGGCTTACACAAATTGTGAAAGTCACATTCAATGGCAAGTTTTCAGATCATCTTCCAAGATGATGCCACTCTTTTCCAGTGCTTGAAATTTTTCTTGATTGAAGAAATCAAACTTGCTATCACTTTTGTTTAATTTCTCATTCTATTTCCATTTCTATTTCTTCATACACTGTGCACATATACCATAGGCTTGTTTTTAAAATCAGAAATAAAGAAAAAATGAAAACAACTAATCATCAAGTCCCCTTTCTCTACATAGATACAAAGATTAATATTTGGAATATATATTTTTTTGGATTTCTGTTGCATAAGTGGAATCGCACTGTGTAGTGGGTTACACAATCTGAGTTTTCCATTCAGAAGGAGGTCATGAGTATCTTTCGTATTTCATTAGTCTCAGCTGGGATGTAGTAATCTGTCACATGACTGAGCTTTAATTTAGTACATCCCAGTTAGGAAATATTGCTTTTAATTTAGTCAGAGCAGAGTTTCTGTGGGGTGTTAGAAATTCTGCTTCACTACGTTAAGACATCAGTCTTCAGAAAACTTTTAGTTTGGTTATGTGGTATCCTGAGCTCTCAGCATTTCCCAGAAATTATATCAGTTATTCAGAATCATGCCAGGAATGCGGGCTCCCTTGGGGAGTTTTTCAGCATTAGAATACCTTTCACACGCAATAAAATGAAAGGTGATCCTTAGAGCAGAGGGTCTTGATCAAACTTCCTTTTAGAATAAGCCAAGATGGGAGGTTTAGGACCTGTAAATAAAAACAGATGTAGTATCCTGCAGTCCTGCAAGAGAATATTTATTTACCTGCATGTGTTTTAATCTTATCCTGAGACACTGTAAGTGAAAACAGGCATTTGAAGTTCCACTTGGATTTCTGGTTTTTCTAAACCTTGTTTTCTGTCCTGTTTTAATGTTGTCATGGTGCCACCAATGTTGCCTCTTGCCTCTCTCTTAGAACATTCATTAAAAGTCAGAATACCTGAATTTAGTGTCTCAGACCATTTTATTTATTTTTTATTTATTTATTTTTTTTAGGTTTTTTTGAGACAGGGTCTAACTTTGTAGTTCAGGCTGGCCCTAAGCTCAGCTCAAACTCACATCACAGCAATCCTCCTGCCTCTGCCTCCCGAGTGCTGGGATTACAGGCATGAGCCACCATGCCGGGCACTGTGGTATGTGGTGCTGATTGCTTCTGGGGTGAGTCTCCACACCCAGTATTGTATGTGGTTACTGGGGAATTGAACCCGTGTTCTTGCGTTTGCAAGACAGATGCCAGAACCACTGAGCTAAATCCCCAGCCCTCAGACCATTTTTTAAAAATTAGCTTACACATGAAGGCACTGAGTTTTGTCATAACACACATTTAAGTTTCAAGTCAGATATGATTACTTTAAAAAAATTTTTTTCCGTTATACACAAAATAGTTGATGCAAAACTCATTGATATTTTCAGTTTTAAAATGCGGTGTATTTGTTTGCTGTGGCTCTTGTAACAACATATCACGGGCCAAGTGGCTTAAATACCTGACATTTGTTTATTTTTCCACAATTCCTGAGGATAAAAATCCAAAATCAAGGTGTCGACAATGTTGGTTTCTCCTGAAGATTCTCCACTTAGCTCGCTGATGTCTACATTTTCGCTGTGTCCTCTTGTGGTCTTTCCTCTCTGCATATCACCTCTGGTTCATTTTTTTTTTTTCATCCTAATCTCTTCTTATGTGCGTGTTAGATGGGCGATGTCCAGTTCAGTCTAACAAGTTCGTTTTAACTTGATTTCCTCTTTGAAGGTCGTATTGCCCAACCACATTCTGAAGTAAAGTGAGTTAAGATTTTAATATTTAAATTTTGGTGTGAACAATTCATCTTATGACGTATGGCAATATGCATGATGCTTCTCCTAGGTCTCTGATGTTAAATATGTTAGAAGAGCACTAGCCCTTACTACTTGGCCTCTCTGTCATTTTCTTCTCTTGTGAAAAATGAAGATTTTGCCCAGTCTAGTCTTTGTTGGAGGATGGTTTCATATAATTTTTGAGCAAAATAATTGTTGCAAAGCTTATCTTAGGTTGTAAACATACTTTTTCCTTTTTAAAAATATAAAATTGTATCCACTAACTTACTATGAGCTACCATGATATTAAAGTTGGGACTGAAAGTGTAGAATTTTGTCTCTTATCTAATTTCTTTTTATTCCTATAAGGTCTCATCTCAAGCTACCTCATTTTCTATAACAACGATTCACTTCATGTAACTTCTCATAGTTGACTTCCCTTATTCACCTGGGACATGAGGCAAAGATTAAAAAGTGTAATCAAATCGTTCTGCCTCACTGTTCCAAGTAGAGGCTGGTGAGAATTCTTCTGATGCCCTGTAGGAATATTTTCAAGTAAAAAGAACAAAAGCCACTCCTATTCATTTATAACAGGACCACATGTTCTTCTGATCAGGAAGGTTGGAGATGGCAACTCTCTGATGGAAGACTTTGTTCACTTTAATGATGTGTTGGAGATTTCTCTTTGGCTGAAAATCTGACTGCCAGTGGAATCTTGAAAATACAAATGGCCAAACCATCATAGAATGTGTCTTGTAGAAAAGGAAAATGTGACAGTATAGCACCCGAGTGACGTGCTGCATAAGTACACTTTTGAAAGGTGATCGTGTGGCCTAGATCTGTAACTCTCAGAGTCAAGGCGGGATAGAGACCTGGGCAGAGAGAGGAGGCCATGCAGTCTTGTTGCTCAGTTACCCATATGTCTCTTTGCTGATGCCCTGTGCTAGTAGTACAAGTCAGTAATGGAGACTTTTTCCTGTGCAGTCAAATGGAGATGTCTCTGGACAGGTGATTTAAAAGATTGTAGTTACTCCATTGCCCTGTAATTTTTATGTGTGTCCTAAAATACAAAGGAATATACACTTACCTTATAAATCCTACCCCACTTTGACTACCAAGTACTTTTTCGGTCCTCTGCACTACTTTGAGTCCCTCTCCCCTCCTATGGGCTCTGATAAACTGGCCCTCTTGCACGGAGGAAACTTTCTGTGTGCCTTGCTCATTGTGAAATGCTCTTCTTAGAGCCTCTGCCTATTGAAATCCAACCCATTGTAATAAGATCTCTGAAACAACTTTCCAGATCCAAATCTTCTGATTGAAAAAGTGTGTTTGATTATTTGAATCTTTACAGTAGAAGTTTTTATTTTTCTTAAGGTTATTTACTTGAGTTATCACATCTACCTGCTTCTTCACTCTCATACTTCAGATTAGCTACCAAAAGCAGGAATGATAATCAGTTTTTGACCCACCATCCTACCTGACAAATGTCCAACAATGGACCCTCATTAAATATCGAATGAATTGGAGGTGGGATAGAACAGACTGAGATTCATGGCTGCTGGAAATGTATAATTTATGTACCATATGTAGAAACAATGGGAAGTTGGATCCCACATGTGAAGCTCACAGTGGCACTTTGGCACAGACAAACAGGCAGCTGCTAAACTCTGCCACAGTATAAAATGTCAAGGGAAAGGGAGCCAATACCAACCCAAAGTACGTGCAAAATCACAATCAAAAACCCTGAGATTTTTAAACTACGGACTATAATTTCACAGTCTATTTGATATGATTTTCTAGCCTGTTTTGTCAATTCAAATGAATCTTCACATTTGAACACAGTCTGGTAGTTCCCCTTTATACTCATTAACAGGGACTGTGCAACAATGATTGTGTTCATTCTGAATGGCATGGAGAAAGAACTTTATTTTGACTTTGTCTGCCAATGACATTTGAAAGAATGTATTGTAGGGGTGACTTTTTTCTTGCTAAACATAGAAGATTCTTCATTTTTCTGCTGAGTAACATGTCTTGCTCACCTACTGAGTATATTGGAAAGATTTTTAACTTTATAACGAAAAGACTAGATGGCAGGTCCCACTTTGTTTATCAGTATCCACACAGCTCTGAGAACTCTTTCAACCCTTTCTCACTCTACTTCAGCTATGTCAGTCATATAATTATAGTAGAGAAAATGTTACATCAGACGATCTCAAAGAACTATTTAACTATCTAAATTTTGGGGCTTGGGTTATCTTATAGTTAAAATTACTATATTTTCCCAAATTTTTGCATCAACCAATTAGAATCTCAGAAATCTGATTAATCTGAGCTACTCTGAAAAAGAGAGGAAGATCTTTTTTTAAAAGTATTTTAAAATGTGGAAAATACTGTCCCACTCATGGAGATTAACTATTACTGTTGTGTACTGGAGACTCTGAAACCCCGTCCTAGACAGGTATGTTTAACTCTTCCCATAGTTTTTCTTACACTCTCTTTATTAACTATAAAATTATTTTCATCCAGTGAAATACACTTAACAAAATTGCCTGCCTTTTTACTTGCTTCCGATTCATTTATAATAATTATTCCCTTATTTTGCAAAGCCTTTTCTCTGGCCCTTGCTGGGACCAAAGATCTCAAATATATCTCAAGTGAAGAATTATGCAGGACTCAGTTGGTTGAGTCTCCTGTCAGTGTCCCTCTTTGTACAACTACCAGTTATCAAGCATTACCTTGCTCAAAATAAGGGAATTTTTTGAAGCAACAACCACAATTTATAACTACATAAAATGCTCATTTCTATTTCATTACTATCCTGGTCCTAGTTGTCTGGCTTTGGAATATTAGGGATGTCTTTGATTTTCTATTTTTAATCCGGTAGCTTCTTGTTTATGTGAGAATGAGAATTTACAGCGTTTTCCCAGGACTCTCAGTCCTATGAGAACTAGGCAAATGTTTCCAACACTTAAAGGTTGGCTCTATGCTGCAATTCAATTTGTCTCTCTACCGAGAGGCAAAGACTTCCACAACAATCTTCTGTTTTAGTTTTTATTTTTAAATGTCTCTTTGAAATTAAAGATATAGTTTTTATATCTTTTTATATATTTCATAACTGTACTCACACACATACACACATAGATACGTGAATCGATATGTCAGCTTCCCTTTTTTCAAGAATAAAACTCAAAATTCGTTAGCTGACTATTCAGAAGTCCCCAGAGTACAGTGTTGTTCAATCTTGCTTTACAACATTCTGAAGTCCAGACCTCCCCATGAACCCAGGCAGTCAAATGAC
Source organism: Petromus typicus (assembly GCA_004026965.1). NCBI lineage: Eukaryota > Metazoa > Chordata > Mammalia > Rodentia > Petromuridae > Petromus > Petromus typicus. Next base: position 73,886 of record PVIR01001236.1, on the reverse strand, counting down.
TACTCCCCAAACCCACCTGCCACATCTTGGGTTCTTCCGGCTGAAGCTTTTCTGTACCTGAGACTGCCACATGTTTTATGTTGTTTAACACCCCCGTCTCTCCCAGTGTTCCAGTGTGAGCTTTCCTTTCAGGTTACTATGATTTTTACATTTCTCTCTTTGTGCATCCTTCTCTCTGTTGCCTGCCACCAACTCATTCTGCCCTTTACTTTGTTTGTTGAGAGCAGAAGTCTGTATGTGTCTTCCCACCACAACTGTACTGTGTTGAATAAAAGGTCATCATGTCACATTTATTTTGTATCCTCAGAAACTTCCCGCCCACTAGTTCTTAATCTGTTATTGTTTGATGGAGGTACTCAGCTAGAAATTGTTACATGGGTGAAATATCATAAGTGTAATATTTGTGAATATTTAATCAAAGGTACAGATTCTGATAATAGCATTGGCACCACTGATGACCTGAACAAATCTTAATCTATCTGTGAAATGACTGTGTGATTTAACGAGACTTTCTGGCCGAGTTCTTTATGGCTATTAGAAGTGGATCTTCATAAAACCAATGCAGGTCTCGCAGCAGGAACAGAATTTATGTTACCTGACCTATTTAGTCAATAAGTATATTTTTCCAAACTTTAACATTCTCAGAAATTTAAATGGCTCAGACCTTCCTTTCCAATATATACTGTTGCCTGGGGTACAGAGAATGTTCAGTTTTATATTTAACCTGTGTATGCTGCAGGGATATTTCATTGTGCAGCCTGAAAGTTACTCCTGTGGCTTAAAACTTAAAAAGGTACAGATGTGATACTGGAGGAGTTTATGAAACACTGAAACAGCTCTGTTATCAAAACCACTTAAAAAAAAAAAAAGTAAGACCATGTGACCATCGTGTCAGGAGCACCCTTCAGTTTGGTGGGGTCTGTACTACATTAGACCTTGGACTATTAGAAGTTTCTCTTGGAGAGGTCTCTGGAGAGAATTTCCTTTTAGCTTGTGGCTATGGTACTTTCCTCACAGGAGCTAAAGTGTTTGCAGTGTTATTTAAAGAACTCTCCCCTGAGAGAAGAGTTTATGTTTCACGGAAGAATGTAGCATATTTGTATGACCCTAGTCATACATGTGGAAAAGCTTCTGATTTACTGGTTTGTTTTCTTGTATTACTCATAGTTTCAGTGGAGTATTAAATTTTCTTCATAACTTGCAAAATAGAAGAGATATCAAGTATGTTAGGTATTTCAGATATAGAGTTGATTTGTAAATTCGCTAAAGCCTAAGGCCTTTCTCAAGTCATTTAGTTTGTTTAGTTTACTTCTAGGGCAGTCCTTGCAGTCTTACAATGATAAATGCTTTTCTCTCTCCAATGTGTCGGTCTCTGCACTCCCCTTAAGAAACATGGGTACAGAGAGGGAAACATGAAATAAACCCACACTTGGATTCTGTCACCTTGGTCCCCCTCTCCTTTCTGCCTGACAAGAATTTTGTGCCTGTCCCCTGGTCATTTCACAGAACAGTGTTTCAGCGGCATAAAAATTATGAAATATTTTAACTTGAGATACACAGGAGAAAAACCAATTCCAAGTCTGCATTTAGCTGTTCACCATTGATTTTCAAAGGGTGTTGTCGGAGCAGAAACCCTCAGGTGGTGAGCAGTTTGCTGTCATAGTGGATAAATTCAGATGATTGTGGTGTTGTATAGTTTGGGGGCAGAATGTGCCTGGCTCTCAGATCTTCACAGCTCTTCCAGCAGAGAGCTCTCAGGAAACTGGCTTTTGCCTTCAGTAAAGAACCTTCTACTGTATCACTAGGGAAATACAGTATTCATTATCATCTATAATAATGAAAACTGAGGCAAAAGGAAAACATGAGTGAACCTCGCAAACAATGCTTTTTAATGATGAAGTTTATTAAAAGCAATTTTGGTTTTGGCATGGTTTTCCAGTTGACACCTTGTATCATGCTGTGGCCTCTAGAGAATGATAGACTACCTCTCCACCAGGCCTAAGACAGAAATAGGAGCTCATCTCCCACACTGTTGAAAAATTTAAAATTTTCATTCAGTAGATACTAAAAAAATGACTACTTTTACATTCTTTTGATTTTTACTACTTGTGTTGTAAAGCACTTTGCAACTAATTCTTACTATTAAGAACCTCACAACTTGATCTTGGGTACTGGTATAATGGTCATACATGAAAAAACTGTAGTCCTCAGCTCATACATAGGAATACTAGATTTCTCCTTATTTTTCAGTGTCTGAAATAAGGTAATTTGTACATTACCGTGATGGCTACTGACAATTGTTCTGGGACTCGGGCAGAAGTGGATTGTGATGAGTGGCATATACTTCAGAAGAACTTTCAACTGGGATTAGAGTTTGATTTCCAAAAACAGTAGCAGGAAGCAGATGCAGAGAGGTCTTGGCCTAAGCTCGCTGTTTGGTAACCATTAGTCATCCTCTGGCACCTCCAGGGAGGCTGCTGGACAAACACTGCGGAGGTTAAGACGCCTGTCTGGCCATCCAGCCGTACCCTGTCTTAGTGTTTAGAATCAAAACAACAGAAACACACCAGTAAACCGCACGTAGTGTCTCACTAGGTCCGAGGGAGAGGTGGCATGTTCACTTTCTACCACTGAGAGCCGGGTATCCCCATGCCCTGAGGCCAGCCAAGCTTCGGCTATCCTTGCCTTAGAAAGTTGGACAGGTTACAGAAAGTTTTAGAGGTTGTCCAATCAAGCACAGTTTGAGGTTTTTTTTTTTTTTTTTTTTAACGTCAAGGGTTTTTTTTTTTTATTTGTTTGGTTTGGTTTTGGTTTTGGTTTTGCTTGAAATAGTTTCTAATCTGAAGGAGTGTGTTTCTAATTTCTTGTTTCTTCATTTAGTGTTTTCTTCACCCAGAAAGAAACAGGTTTTAGGTGGATAAGATTCCTGCGACAGAGTGCTGCTGACAGTTACGCTGTAGCAATGATCTCACCAGGTAGACTCCTGTGGCAGGAGCTACTCTATTAGTGTCTATCGTTAGCATGTAAACATCAGATTAAAACTTCACCAGACTGTTTAAAGAGTGCAGGAGTCTGCTTGTCAGGCTCCAGCCCCAAGGTAATAAAAAATACATAAGGAGTTTGGCAAACAAAGGCATATTCTTCCTTTCCAATTTCTTCCAAAGAGGAAATGTTATTCCTTCGAAATCTCATTTCCCCTTTCATCCCTACCAAATTACACTTTGCAAGTTGTAAATATTTATTCATAACCATGACTACATTTTAAGCTAGAATTCCATAAATGCAAAGATAAGTTCACTTTCATCACTAGTGCGCATGCTCTGCTCCCTAATTACTGAGTTTTTCAAAGCTAGTGACTTCCGTATGTTCTCACTGAGATGCAGAGAAGAGACGACTTTGAGACATTTCTACATTATGTCTTTTTAATAAGTCATTCCTTTCTCATGTTCAAAATGAGTTACCTTACAAAAGTGCTTATTTTTATATTTTTGAAGGAAATACAACAGATTAATTCTGACATCCTAGAACCTAAATGTGATACAATTACTGCAAATGAGAAAACAAATAGCCTGAGCTTTTTAGAAGACAAAACAAAAAGTAAAACAATATATTATGGACTTCTCATTATATGCTAAAATTAATTTTGTATACTTGTCATGAGAAACAGTATTGTTTCCTGTTATTATAATTTTAGTTCTGTGCCTTTTTACATATTTATTCATATAAAAGATGAAATCAGTAAATAAGAAATAAAATACAAAATCACTTTTGTACAAATAACTTTTTGGTTGGTTTAAAAAGCTAACATTATTATACATGAATGTTCAGGGTTTTTTTTAGTGAGCTAAAGTTACTTATTAAATGACCTTGCTTTTACACTTGAAACCTGGAGTTTACAAGATTCAGTAGGTAAAACTACTGTCAAATTTTGTTTCAAATTTGTATTTTTAATTTTAAGAATATTCTTATAATAGGTTGTTTAAATTTTTTAAAGTTGTGTCTTTACATGGCTTTGGAAATGAAACTTACCTTGGCCTAGCAAACTTATCTTGGCCTGAGGTAATTTTGGAGATTTTATTAAAGGCAGAATCTTTGCAAAAATATCTTGTCACTATATATAGTTTTAGTCTAATTTACCTTTAGTCTAATGACTTCTGTATTCTTTAGCTAATGTACTGACTCTGCTAGTGAGATTTCAAATTTTCCTGTGATTAAAGACTGAATGTCTTCCACCTCTATTTACATACTTGTCACTTAGTAAAAACTCTCTACGGGGTTATGAATCTCCAAAGCTGCTAATTATGAAATTTAAATGAAAGAACACAGCAAAATATAGCACTTCATCAAGATATAATGCATGATACTAGATGAATTCCCATTTATAGGATAGTGAATGTAGAGAAAGCATTTCTGTCTTTATTGAAAATATTGGCTTTTGAGTAGAAGAATAGAAATTACTTGTTTATTATTTGATGTTTTATTTTCAGTGTTGAGTCTTCCTGAGACAAATGTGATGTCAGACCTATGGGCTCCTGTTTTTATTTTTCAAGATAAAATCTTTAACTTCAACCCCAAATTACTGCAGTGTGTTCCTGCTTCAAAGCTGTTTTCCACAAGCAGGGTCAGTTAATCCTTTTTAAATATGGGTGAGATCTTGTCAAATCCCTCTTTGATTCCTTTAATAGTTCCCTTTTACACTTAGAAAGTCTTCAGAGCTCTCCCACAGCCTGATGGTGACCCCTTCTTTGATTTCTCAGATCCCCTCCTTAGCCTCTGCTCTACTTGCAAAGCTCACCAGCGATTTTTCTCTTCTAGAAACTTTGCAGCTCATTTACATCCTGTCCTGATAAGCCTAGGCCTGGGCACTCAGCTTCTAGCATCTCATCTCAAAAGTCCAATGCCAAAAGATCTTTCTTCACTCCTGATTTGAAAGTATTCTTCCACCACATCTCCAGCTGGTGCTCGGGACCTTGTTCCTTCATACCTTAAAGCACATACCACCATCTGACATTATTTTTATTGATTATTTTCTTGTATCCTTCAGTATGAGTATAGGCAGATAGAAAGCTGGGCTTTTTGTCTGCCTTGGCCACATAGATATTCTCAATGGCTGCTACAGTGCTTGGCACAGCCGGTGCTGAATAAGTGAATAGAGTATTTTCTTGACTAGGGTGATATCAACCATCAAACTTCTGGATATTTGGTTCATGTGAGAAAAGAAGTTTTCTAAAGAAGGGCTGAAGCCAACTCCTGGAGTTATTAAATGCCATGGCACAGTGTCTGGAATTTCTTTTGTGGTCAAAGGACAGCTGCTGAAGATATTTTTATAGCCACTATGTGCTTTAGAAATACCTCCTTATTGCTGGCTCTGGAAAATGGTGTGTGTGTCAGGCATCCCGTCAGAGTGGCATCTGCATTTCGCTTGGGCATTGATCTACTCAGTGCTCATCTCTGTTTCCCTGCAACAGGACCGTTATGCACAGCTAATCTGTGCGGCCTGGAGGAAATGTTGCCTCATAGGTCCAATCAAAGTGACCCAGAATCTCTTTAAAGTCTCTGCTTATGATTATCTTTCACTTTACAGAAGACAGTAGCTTCCCTTCAAAGTTGGATTGCATCTTGCCAAATCATTCCCCTTTCCTCAATTGTTCTTTATTTCAAATTTTATTTTTCTAATGCATAGACATACTCTGGTTTCTCTTCAGATCATGTAAGCCTTTTGCCTTTTACTAATGCATAGACTTCCCTTCTCTCATGTTTTTTAGATTATGCTTTAAAGAAAATCCACTTTGGAGCCTTCACATGCAGTTTGCTTTTGGTTTATGTCAGTGGAATAGCAGGTAGTTCCTTTCTTAACTGGAACTTGCTACCTACAATACTTTGCAGTAATAGTCACTCAATAATACCCCATTATATGTAGTATATTCATGCCACCTGGGTCTTTTAGAGCCATGTCCTATATAAGAATTTAATTACTAAAATGGAGTATAAATATATCAAGTTTTTAGTGATATAAACAATGGTCTATTTTATAGATTCTGGCTCAGAATTTCAGTTTCATGAACTGGCTTAAATAATTTGAAATCCAGGTCCATTTCATGAGAAGGTTCATGGTTTCAATGTTCAGTCATGCAGTCATCTTTCTATTTATGAGTGGAGAATTGTATTATGTTTCACAGTGGCTTGCAAAGAGAGAAAATGCTACATTAATAAAATAAAACACTGTGGTCAAACTTAAGGAAAGAAAATAATTTATTGACATTGGCTGACTATTTTTAAGAACTATCAAGTCATGTTAGTCTGTGTGGAAATGCTCATTGTGAAATATAACTTCAAGTATACTTTTATTAATCTTACTGTCTTTTAATACTCAGAGCTTCTGAGGCAGATGTGCATGTAGTATACATTTTTATTTATATGTTAAAGATATTTATAATTTTTTATCTTTTGCATAGATATTATTACTATATCTTTATAGTAAAGGGAAAATAAAATATAAATATCGCTTGAGTCCTGGCTCCAAAAATCCTATCTGGTAGATGAAACTATGAAATTAGTTTGAATAAAATTAGTGTGAAAAAATTAGTGTGAGTAAAATAAAATTGAAACAGTGTGATTGGAATGCAGTAAGTGCGGGAGGAAATAAGAATAAGGTGATGTTGCAATATTTGACCATAGCTATGTATTTAAAAAGTGTCTTTTCAAGAGGACAAGATTCAAATTTGGGCTTAAAAGATATGTTTTGTTTCAAACATAGCCAATACGTGAACTAATGTGAAGACACAAAGACAAAACTTCTCTAAATCAGTGGAACATGCTGAGCCAAGGCATATGAGTAGGAAGAAGATTAACAAAATATTTATGGTGTTTCATCAACTTCAGTGTCTGCTATGACATTGTTTGTCAGCACAAAATTGTTCTATTAATTCTTTATACTTTACTGTTACCTAGAGATAGTTTTTACCAGTCATAAGTTCCTATAAATCCCTCTGTTGTTCATAAGTGGTGTGGTCTACAGAAATATAGATTCTATTCCTTATTGAGGAGGCATATTTATATCCTGAAAACCTACAGATCATTTGTAAATGATATGCTATCCTTGATTGTTTACTGCTGTAAGGATTTCTGAAATGTTTATATTTACTAAACAATCACATCCTTCTGAAATACTGTTTAGTAAAGGACACTCTGCCACTTTCATGAACATTTAATTTTCTTAAGGAAGAACTGAAGCTCAGATATTTAAATAACTTTTTCTAAGTCCACTTGGTCAAATGGTGGCAATCTACACAAAACTCTGAACCCATATTTTGGTCTCAGTATTTGTATAATTGTTACTACTGTACAAAAATGTATAAGTAATTAGTATGTATACTCACTAGAGTGATGTATAATGAATGGAGAAAATTAAAGCTGAGAAAGAATTCAGATACAAAAGTAGTTGTTTTGATGGCCAAAGTGATCTTGGGTACAAAGAATTGAAGACAAAGATAAAAGTTATGAAAATAGTTAGTCCCAAGTAAGATTTAATAAAAGGAAGTCCAATAGTCAGGAATATGAATATTAAGTGAAAGAAAGAAAGGCTCTACTTTTACTAGACAAAATGAAGGATACCAGATAGATCAGAAAGTAGAATGTACATTTTCTGTGATGAGAGATGGTGACCATAGTCACTGTGGACTGTGAATCCACTATTTCATTCTAATTTTTAATCTAGAAGGGGCTAGATTGCCAGAAGAAACACAATCGAACACTGTATTCCATACTATGATTTTATATTTAGTTTTCATTTATTGACATGGCCAATATGTGAATAATTTTCATATCCTGACATTGTGGATTTCACAGTGAAAATGATTACTAAGGAGAATATTTATTTTTCTGATATGATGTAAACTGATCTCTCTGTAGACATTCTCCATGACGAATGCCTAAGTTAAAATGAATTCAAGTTCAGTTTGCTAATCATTACTTTTCCTAGAGAGGACTGTTAAGTAGAAGAAGAAAATGACAGTGCCTAGGTAGTGATTACTGAAGTCTCTCCCTTTTGTATCAGTGACAGGCAGAGTTAGAAGTTTGGCATCTCTTATATTTTAGAATGATTCACTCCTTTAAATTTTTATCCCTTACCTTCAAAAGCCTGGGAAGAAGAACACACCCCATCCCCATCCTTTGAAAAGTGAGAAGAGTGTCTGTACCCTAATTTTCAGGATTAATAACAAAATGGAATGAAAAAGGCACAACACAGAAGTTTCGAAAGTGTGGCCGGGAGGCACAGAGCCCTGGCAGTTTTCCGTTTGATTATCCATAGAATAAACATAAGCACCTAGATTCAGTTAACTGAGAAACTCAGATTGTTTGGAAAAGAGAGGGGAAAAGCATTGATTTGGAACAAAGCCTGTTTATTTTCCTGAACATGAGAATATCTGCATATCATTTCAGGACACGTTACTCATTCACTTCCTGCCACTTCAGTATAGTAGTTGAATATGTGTAGTAAAGTGAGAAATATATATAAATATGGCAACCCTTACTACTTTCGTGCTATGAGGCTTTTGAACTGATCTCTTCATTTCTCTGGGATTGATTTACAAATATTTCCTTCCATTTTTCCCTTTTGTTTCCCTTGTACAGCTTGACCAGGTGGAAGAGGCAGCGCAAGCAGCACATACATTTTTCATGGCCAACCCCGAGCACATGGAAATGCAGCAGAACATCGAGGACTACAGAACAGTGGCTGGGGTGGAATCATTCCAGCTGGTAGATCGAGAGGCCAGAGCCCACTTGGTGAGTTCCGGGGCCGCTTCTTTCCCTGACGTGGGGCTGAGCACTCCTCCGTGTTTCTTTTGACTCAGACACATGTCCACATGAACGTGTGTATCTCAAGTTGACTTCACATTTGCAACAGTAGTTCTGTATTTTCACATTTTCACTCAGATGAAATTTATAATCATCAGGGCTGAAGGAATGAGAAATGGAAGGACTTGGAGACCAGTGCCGTCACTGGCTACTTTCTCAGAGAGCTTCTCTCGTTTATAAGTTTTTTGAACCCTGGAAGATTGTAGGTGGGGGCCGGGGGAGCCCCTCTTCATTTATCTGCATCACCAGAGACCCCACCTTCCCGAACAGCCTTCTCTTTTCCAATGCAGCACTTTTTGTTTTCCCATTTCTCTTCAGGAAAGCTACAGTGCAGCTCTGAAACACTATGAAGCTGACGACTTTGAAGTGGCTGTCAAGTACTTTGAAAAGGCTTTGCAAGAATATTTCAATGAAGATGCAGAGTGCCGAGTCCTATGTGAAGGGCCTCAGAGATTTGAAGAATATGAGTACTTAGGGTATAAAGCTGGACTCTATGAAACCATTGCAGGTAAAGCTTATTTTTCTCATTCTTTATTCTTTTACTATAAAAATACTACATACATTAAATATATTCTAATATTGTAGAAGAATGTATTGTACAGTGCAAAAGACTAGTATGTCTCATCCATCCTAACTCTTCATTGACAAATGTGTATAGCTGTAACTTTGTTATTGTTCTCTATTTGTAGATACCTATGTGTTTATCTATCATTCTTTCATTGCATTTTTATAAAAATAGGGCAATACTTAGCTCAGTGGTTCCAGCATCTGCCTGGCAAGTACAAGGTCCCAAGTTTGATCCTCAGTAACCACATACCACAATGCCTGGTATGGTGATTCACACCTGTAATCCCAGCACTGGGGAGGCAGAGGCAGAAAGATGTGAGCTTGAGGCTGACCTGGACTACATAGAGAGTTCGGAGCTAGCCTGAACTACAAAGCAAGACCTTATCTCAAAAAAAAGAAAAAAAAAAGATGGGGGGGCAATGCTATAAATACTGTTTTTCAATATTTTTTGCTTTTATTTTATGCTTACAATGAATTGTGGATTTCTTCTCAAGTAAGTACAGACAGATTTACCTCATTGTATTTAATGACTAGGTAATATAACACTTTTTGCCATATCATAATTTATTTGACCTATCTACATTGTTACCCTGGGCCTCTGCCAGATCCATTTACTCTTATTTTTGTAAGCATTGTTCATTAGAAAGCCAATTTTTGGTGTGTTTTACATGGCAATTGCTGCCCATTTCCCTGCACTGAATTTTTCCTTTGGGGATGATTTACTATGCTACAGTTTCTGGGGATGCATTTCCTGCCTCCATCTCTACACTTGCTGCCAACCCTGCTTCTGTGAATGTCCAGAAAGAGTCGCATGACTGGTCACTGGGTCCCAGGGCAGTTCTTTCCAGGCTCTGGGTGTCTTAACAAATAATTGGACAAGGTACATAGGAGAGGTATTGGGATGCACATTTGTTGAAGGTGGAAAAGAAGTACACTCACATTTTGCATCTGGAATTCCTGGACTGGCTTCTCCCTCAGATAAAGCATCGGGATAGCTGTCCTATCGGAAACTCACTTGGGCTGGTGCCAGGTTTAAACTACGCCACCAAAAGACCTACTGGGCTTCACAGCAGATGTAAATGTGGAAACGAAAATAGCACTTTCTGATTGATTCCTCGTACATTGCTCAGGAGCTGCAGGGTTGTTCTGGAGCGTGTGCTCTGTTCATATGTGAGGGGTCTCCAGGATTCTCACAGATTCTGTCGATTGTTGGACCAGTTTTGCTGCAGCCCTAATCTGCTTCTGTTGAGGCAGATATCCTAGATTTGGTCTAAGAAGATGACCAAAAATTTTGTAGATTAGCATTTAGTGATTTAGTCCAAGAAGTGATTTCTAACACATAATCATATATAGCTGCTATTGAAGCTGCTTTGAACTGCTAATGAACAGTGGTCACAATAATATAATACACTAATTTTGAGAAAGAATAGAGTTCTCCTAACTGAAGTTCTTTAATCTTTTTCGAGTAACTACCAATATCATGACTTTTAATAAACAAAAGTGATTTTTAAAGCATAGGTTTAGTTCCCCTAACCAAACCAGATATTATCAAAAATCATAGAAATATGGCAAATTTCTTGGGAATTTAAAGCATATTCAGTGTATTACAAGGAGGAAAATTTAAAGTATATTCCCAGACAAGTGTCTTGGATCTCAGATTTACTGAAAATGTAGTAATTTCACAATCACTTCTGAGGCAGAAAGCAAGTGAGGAACACAACTAACAAAAAGTAATTTTTCACTTCTCACCAGGTGAATTGGTGCCCAGTTCAGATATGTCCTAAATTAGGAAGAAAGCTGGCATTTAAAGTACGGATGTATCAGAAAAGCGTAATGTTTGAATTTGGAGTTAGAAGAAACATTCAAACTTGGAGGAAGTGCAAACAGCTGCTGACTGCAGTTATTTATCCACAGCACTGCTTCCCAAAGCCCCGGATGTTGCTTTGTTACTCTCATTTTGTTGCTATTTATATTCTGTTCCAAAAACTGTGTTCATTCAGGTTTTGGATTTGGTAGAATGTGTTTTCCTTTGGCTTATATTTGGAATGAGAAGAGATGCATGTGTATAAGGAGAGGGGACTGCAGAGCGAAGTAGGAGAAACTAGTGAGAGAGCATTTGTTGTTTTCTCCATAAGAAATACAGGAGCGAATCCTTCATGTCTAACATGTAACCAAGCAAAGAGAACTCTTTCCTTTGCCACCCCCAGTGGAGTTACTGAGAAGAGGGCTTTGGCCACTACTCGCTATAGTGGATCGGACTGCCTGAGGTGGGTTGTACGAAGCTGTAGCATTGCCCAACAGCAACAACTACCTGTGTCCTTCCTGTTATGTGCTGAGGTCACTCTTCAAGGTCACCTAGGGTCAGGCTGACCTCAGGCTAAACAGAGTCCCTTTCGAAAGAAGGCCAAGTGACAATACATCCAACCCCACAGGGAAGAGCATGTGGAAAAACTATATCCAGAAAGGAAAGACTGTCCAACTTCATTGTGAAAAATCACACTTGGGAAACATCTGGGAGGTACCATCTTCTCCGTGACATTAGCCCCATGTGTCTCCTCTGCTCGGGCTCTGAGGAGCATGAACCAAGAGTTCACAGGGTATGAAAACCCTTCTCCAGCAGGACATGCCCTCTAGTCACAACCTTGAGTGATGAGGACAAAAGAAAAGGGCTCAAAGTGCGAAGTGGAAAAAATATGTTTGAATTCTCTGTCGTTGTTGTTGTGGTTGAGAGTAGTCTCTTGCTGTGTCCCTCAGACTAGTCTCCAGCTCCGTGCACTCCCTTAACAATGGAGATCCATTCCTGCGACCAGCTCACTCCATGAATTAGTCGCTAAACAAGTAATTGTATAGAATGAGTCTCTTGCAATAGTCAGAGCAAAGGAAACTCCAACTTGAATGTTTTTCATTTGCACAACTCTTACATGCAGTACTGTACTTGTAGCAGCAAAATTATAGTACTACACCATACAGTATAGTCAGCAAAGACTATGGTACTAAATAACATGGTGTACTTTACCAAAAAAGAAACTGAGACTGTACAGACTGTACAGAAAAATAGACAGGTTGTAAATCTGAGTGGTGGCTCATAAGTCTGAATAGTTATTAAATGAGTGGGTTGTTAACCAAGGAATATCTGATACTTCGTTCAAATAATCTTTAGTCCTTGTCCCAGTAGTAGCTGGGGCTGAGGTGTGCTCGGTCTCATGTGGCCCCTCTCCCATCTCTTCCGTTCTCATCCTTCCTCCCCTTCCCTACTCCTTGGTAAAAAGTGTACAGTGTCCCCTGTATGTATTAGAATATACAATGTCGGGTGATAGAGTGACTTGCAATTGGATAGAACAGAGTCCTGATCAAGAAACAGTGGTGTCAGGAAACAGTGTTTTTATTGGCCCTTTAGAAAAGCCGGGCCTGGAGCTATTAACAGGAAGAAGGAGAGTTTTACTTCACTTCTCTATCCTAACTGTACACTTGCATGGAGGCTTTGTGCTCAGGACCCTTTCTTAAAATAACTAGGATCAGACTTTCTATCCTGATCCAAGACACTTCAAGCCCTGTAAAGTAACCACAGCGATGCCTCCAGATCCACATTTTACTGGGTTTGAGTACCATAAAATGGTCTCTGTCACTTTCAGGCAGGGTTAAAAAAAAAAATGCTTTGGGAAGAAAATAGTGTAGCATGAAGCCCACGTGTGGGGGCAGGGGGGTGGAAGAGGGTTTTGGGACTCACTACTCCAGTGACCGCTGGGAGGCGCTGGTGGCAAATTGTTGCCTTGGAGAGGATCCTAGTCTTGACATCAATAGTGAGTTCTCCCTCAAGTGGGGTGAGTCAGGGCCTCGTGGAGCTGGACCCGTGCCCGAGGAGAGGCTCACACAGCCTGAAGGACACGCGCTGGCTCTTGTCTTCCAGATCACTACATGCAGGTGCTGGTTTGCCAGCACGAGTGCGTGCGGGAGCTCGCCACGCGCCCCGGCCGCCTCTCGCCCATTGAGAACTTCCTGCCTCTGCACTATGACTACCTACAGTTCTCCTACTACCGAGGTAAGACGTGTCACCTCTGAAGACCTGGGGGGCTGTTTCTCATTGGGGCATCCGTCACACTGTCCTCATTCAGTTTCCTGCTTTCTTTCCTGTCCGTGTATCGGTCTGCTTTCCTGGTGAGGGGCAGAAACCTCACTCTCAGCGTTCAGTGAGCTCCTTAGAGCTCCTGGTTTGAGTCCATCACAGGGCAACTTTGAGGCAGGGATGCCCTAGAGTAAAACCACTTGCTTTTGGCCACTGGAAACAGCAAACAGCGGAGGGGCCGGAGAGAAGGGGACCAGGGACAAGGTGCTGTCCCTGCTGCCTCCACAGATAAACCTGGAAGTGGACTTGACTCTCCGCCAAGCACCTGTCTCTTCATCGAGTCAAGAAGACGATGACAATGAAAGGCTCTGTCAGAGCAACTGGAGTTCATGCAATTTCTCCCTCGTTTCAAAGTCCTGTAGTTCAGGACAAGCAAAGCCGAAGGTGACGAGGAAAGTGGAAAAATGCAGAATTTTAGTACTAAAGTACTTTCCTAAAATTAAACTAGACTGGAACTTTTTGATTTTTAAATTTAATTTTAATGAAAATCTTTCCAAGTGAATTAAAGACCAAGTCTTGTAGAGTTTCCTTTTCTTCCCTGTCTCCACAGCCCAATATGCTGTTCAATATAGGGTCATTTATTTTTGCAACATGGTGTGTATGAATAATAATCTATACACACATTCACAGAAATTTATTTTCTCTTATCTTACATAAAACTCAGCACATATTTATACTATTTCCTACTGTTTTTCACTGACAAGATTTTCTTGCACTAAAGCCTGTGAAATTGTCAAATTTTATCAATTTTTATATAGTTCTATTTAATTTTTTCAGCATACAGAGATCTTCCTCTTCTATTTTTCTTTATATCTTCATAAAATTTTACTATAATTTATTTCAATTTCTTCATTGATGAGAAATTATGCATACTCTTTTATTACTACAATCAATATTCAAGGGAATAATATTTTATAGATATCATTCTATTTCTGTATATAAAATATAGGATAAATATCTAGAAGTACTATTGAAGAACCTGATAGTTTAGTCACTTGTAGTTTTGATAAACATTGTCATATCTCACTCTGTGTAGATCACATTTTCTGTTGTTCACGAACAGAACACATTGTCAGAGTCTTATAGTCACCGAGCCGCCAGTGATAATTAGCATCTCAAGATAGTTTTATATTATTGAGAGAGAGAGAGATTGAGCATCCCTTCTCATATTCAAAGCAATAGAATTCAGATTTTTGGAATCAGTCTTAGATATCATGTTGTCTGATATCTTTATTTTATAGAGAGATGACTGACGTCACTTAGTGTCCTGACAGGTCATAATTCCTAGGTCATTGCTCTTCTAGTCATTCCTCCTATTTTAAGCATTACAGTCTTGCACAGAAATCAGTAATAAAGTATTTTCCTTTTAAAATAATAAAGCATATGAAGCCAACATTTTAAGGCTACTTTGGAAAATCCTTTCTCTTCTCAAAAGCAAAACATTACTCATCATCCTGGCACTGAGGGCAAATAATAAATCATCTGCTTGTCAAGAGGAGTGAATGCAAAAGAGTTGAGACTTGCCTCATTGTCATCATTCTTATTAAAAATCAGAGCCATCTGAGTGTATCTAGAAGAACTTTTAATACAAATCCAGTGCTATGACCTATTTGAAAATGTGACCAACTCTCAAACTAAATATTCCTTTGTAATAGCTACATATTTCCAACAAAGAGCTCATAGTTGAAAAATTTTTTGAGTGTCTCTTTCCGCAGGTGGCTACTATCTAACCTGACACAGTGGTAGACAGGTGTAGGGAGGTGTTCTCCAGAGCATTTCATAAAAGTACTAGTTTACCACAAACTTAACAGCAATGAAAAGGATCCTTTTAAAAGCACTCACACGTTATGTACAACATGATGCTTCTTTGATGTAGAAGATCATCCTTGGGAAGTTTATTTAACCTAAGTCAGTGTAAAAGTCAAAATTAACTATATATTTGTATTAAATAAGTTTTCCACAGAAATCTTCAAGACTTAATAATGTGTTCAAAAATTGTAGCAGCAAGGCAGACCAAAAATTATCTCTTTTCCTGTCTCAGATCATTTTCTTTCTTGTTCTGTATTTCTGTTTACCCCACTCACCTTCAATTTATGATCACTTTCGTTGATGAACAATGCTTACCCGAAGGGACACTTTGCTGTCTCTCTTTAAAGTCATCTGTGCAGAGAAATAGGCTGACCTTTTGCTGCACATCCTTGGCCTTTCAGTTGGTGATTATGTAAAAGCGCTGGAATGTGCCAAGGCCTACCTGCTTTTCCATCCTGATGATGTGGACCTGTTGGACAATGTAGATTACTATGAAAGTCTGATGGAGGATGGAGTGGACGTCACATCCATTGAGGCTAGGGAGGTAAGACCAAGTTCTGAGAAGTTCTTTATTCTGCCAAAGGCTTTGGGGAACAATAACAGAATTACAGCTCTGCTCTTAAAACTATCCGACCATTTAGGAAAGGTTCCGGAAGCTTAACTCTTTTAAACTTTATTCAGACTGGAAGCATATTTTTTTTTTCATATATGCTAGCTTGTGAAAATAAATGTTTGCATGGGGATGTTTTTGCAGCTCAATATTCCTGTTAACTCATTTGCCATTATCAATTAAAACTGTTTTTACTTGCCCAGCTATCATGTTATTGCCACTTAGTATGGGTCCTTACTTCAATTATAATGGAAATTAAAATTGAGGCATTCAGTATGAGTTGACAGGAAAAAGCTGTACCTGGAAAACAAGGAAAAGTGATGAAGGGCACAGAACTGACAAACATCCAGGTGGACCACTAACAAAGGAACATCAGAGGAAGTAGGGAAGGGAATTCTGTTTGAGGAACTTGAGGGGCACGGGTCAGAAAAGGGAAAAGGGTCAGACTAGCACGACAAAGAATGGAGAATTCAGCAGTGGAACCAGCAGGGCCTGGGATTTTCTTTGTTGGTAAGCTTTTAATTATGTTTTCAATGTCATTGGCTGAACTTGGGTTATTTAGAATTTGTATGTCTTGGCTCAACTTTCATACCAGAAGAAACCTAGAATAGCAAAAGCAATTCTAGGCAATGAAGACAAGCAGGGAATATCACAATCCCCAACTTGAAACTATACTAAAAATCTACTGTGATTAAAAAAAAAATCATTGTACTAGGAAAGAAGCAGTCTTGATCAGTGAAACAGATTTGAAAACACAGAAACAACTCCTGATATAGAATGCCACTTCATCCACAGAAGAGCCCAACATTTTCCTTGAAGGAAAGATACCCTTTTTAATAAACAGTGCTGGAAAAAATTGGGTCTCAGCTTGCCAAAGATTAAAATGAGCCCCATATCTCTCATCATGTACTAAATTAAAATAAAAATGTATTAAAGATCTAAATCCAACAACAGGATGTTTAAATCTACTGGAAGAGAGAGAGTAGGTAGAATTCTTGAAGATACTTGTGTAGGAAAAGAAAAGGAGAGTATATGAGAGTGTGGTAGGGTTGATGGATGCATCTTGATGTTGTTTACCTGGTATATCAAGGGCAAGTAATGAAGTAAAATATATTCTGAGTAACTGTCAATGTCAATTTTTCAGGATTTTAGTTTTTAATGCTTAGTGTGTTAATTAAGTAATGAAGAACCCAGAAAGAATGGAAACCCCAAAAGAATGGCTTTCTAGTTTAATGATGTTTTGGCCTGAAATCTGAGTGATTATGATCTCAGTTCTCATTTCTGAACTCTGGAAAAATCTGTTTTGGCTTGAGGGAGAATTCAGTTCCCATGAAATGGTTATTCTTGCTTGGTGGTGGGGTGACTTGACCGTAGGATGGTCACAAGCCTGCTTTTCCTGCAGCCCAAGTGACTTCGAGTTTAAGATAATCGCTGTCTAGAACGGGACACTGTAAGTGCTCCCTACTAATCCTGAAATGTCTTTGTCTTTTTGAGCAGTTGTCAGTCTTGTCATGGGATAAGATCGGAGAGGGAGATTCAGGGCCAAGGTTATACAGATGCTCCTTTAGTTATGAAGCTGCCTGAGCTTCAGAGTTGAAGCTGAAGAGTTGAAACGGGATGTGTAACACATCTGATGTAATAAAGTGGACACAGGAAATAAGGGCAGAATTACTAAGTTGTCCTGTCTGTAGTTTCCCATTGTGAGTCCATGGGTCCTATGTCTTAACCCTAACCTTAACCTTAACCCTAACTCTAACCAACTCTAACCCTAGGTACTTCAAAAGAAAACATGAATCATGCTTGTAATAACTGAGGAGAGAGTTTGTCTTCTGACCCTGAATGATTTCTGTGTCAGTGTATCTTGAATGCTATTTGACATGATATATTATTTTTGCCCTTGTCTTTTCTCCTCCTAGGATGCAGCAATGTTTGTGAAACGTCATAAACTTGAAGCTGACCTGATAAAATCGGCTGCGGAGGGTCTGGGGTTTTCATACACGGAACCAGTAAGATCAGGATGAAAAAACAAAATGCTTCTTAAGAGAACTTCTCTGTGGAGTTCTTATTTGTGCTTTTATTCCCCAATCCCCTTTGCTGAGAGTCTCGACATCAGGCTTGAATTAAAAATTGAGGAGGGTTTCAGTTCAGCATATGAATTTTAAAAGATCTTAGTAGATTTCCATACCATCAAGATGCAAAGCCAAAGCAAGTATATCCAGGACAAGTATTTTCTATACATTCATTTGCCTCAGCATAATTTTGTTCTCTTAAATTTTGTATGAGCCCTGAATATTTCCAGCCTCTATTACCACTTTTTTATTATTTAAAGTTAAAGAGACACCAGAAGGAACAAAGTCATTTCGCTGCCTTTCCTCACATCTAATCTTCGTTCATTTGAAGGCACAGCCTTGACAGAATTAGTGCCGTGGGGTAGACAGATTGGTGTTCTGATTCTTACAGAGGAAGACATAAGTCGTGTCTGTATTTGTACAGCTTTTCAAGTTATTTCTAGTCATGTACATCGAGTTGATGCACAGTAAATAACTTTTCCCATTGCTAGTTATTTGGATTACTTCTGATATTTTATTAACCATACTTAATGTGTTAAGCACTTTTTCTTTCTGTGGGGCAATAGTGTTAGACTAAACCCAGTAGGATTTCTGTGCCATCAAAGAGTATCAGGTTTCAAACTTCTCAACCCAAAGTTGCTTTTCTGAAGGAATGTTGCTGATTCCTTTTCCTGTCCCTTGCCATGGTAGTCTAATCTTCAGGACAGGGGTTGGAGGAATAAATAAAGTCAAAGTACCAATTTGCTATCAATTTCTCATTAGTAAAAAATAACATGCAAAAATCCCTTGGTGTAAAATATTGAACCCAGGATCTTCACACTAAGCTAGATCTCTAGGCCCTTTTTTATTTTTAATTTTGAGTCACTAAATTACCCAGTCTGGGCTTGAACTTCCAATTCTCCTGCCACAGCCTCCTATAGAGTTGGGATTACAGGTATGCACTACCACTCTTGGCCTTATTTTTCTTTTTCAAATAATCTAGATATGAACTTTATTCATTTGCCTAACAGTTACTTATATGTTTTCAGTAATATACATCAATATGATTATTGAAGCATTATTTGTAGTATTTTCCCTTAAGATCATTTTTTCATAGATATGCTAATAAGTATTCATTAGGTTTTTCCTCATAATGCATAAAACAATTGGACTGAATGATGTTTCAAGCCAGTTTTCAGGTCACTTTTGGGGACTGAGAATGAATGTCTGTCCTGATTCCATACTGGTTTTGATTCATTCATACTTCATTTTGTCTTTGCCAAAATCCTATCAAGCTTCGCCTTCTTTTTATTTAATTTTTGGATAAAACATGTATTTTTTATGTAAAATCCATGCTGCCTAATATTTTAGGCCTTTGGAGTATGTTAAGTGTACTTTTATTTTACTTCTGTCAATGATATCATTGCAACCAAATTATAAATATTTTATTAATTTAATACAGAATTACTGGATCAGATTTGGAGGACGACAAGATGAGAATCGGTGAGTCTCCTAGTCAGATTTTCTTGTTATGATTGTTTCTTTTCAGTGAAGAGAACCACGAACATTTTCTAAGGAACTTAGCTCTGTGACATTTTGGCCCCAAAATAAAATACAATTAACAGTTTGGAGCTGCCAGTTAAGAGATCTGTGTCCCAGTCCTGGCTATTCCAGTCACATTGTGTGACTAATTGATTGTCTTTCTCCTTGTGTCTTCTGATTTTCCCTCAAATGAAGAAGTTGGATCAGTCAGTCTTGGAATGCTAATATTGTGTGACTCCAAGTCAGAAAGGGTTGGATCCCATTCTTGATTTACTAGTGGAAAAAATTTCCTAATGATAGTGAATTTCATTATTACATTTAAATTCCCTTACTTGAAAGTAAGAAGTCAAAAAGGTTTTTTTATCAAGGTTAATATAAAGTGTCACTAACTCATTAGAATTGAGAATTCACATTTTTTAAACAATTTTAAGTAAATTATCATGTGTGACTAAGTCAAACTCCTATAGTGTCTGAGTTAAGTATGTTTCAGATCACCTGGTCCAATGTAGCCATTTTCAAATTGGGGGACAAAGCAGGTAGAGGGAAGAGCCCGAGACCTTCATGAAGAAGGAAGAGATTTAGAACTGATGGATCCAGTTCTGACTCAGAATTTGAAGGTGTTTCCGGGGTTGTTAAGGAGCTAACACTGGAATGATGTAAGGTGACTTTGAGAGAATGAAGAATGTACATGCATGTTTGAAACTGTCCGGCCTGTTCACTGTGTACATTCAAAGCAGAGCTACTATCATTTGTGCATTTGAAATGGATGACAGAAACCTATATGTTCTTCTAAGAATAGTCAAGGACTAAAATTTACAACACACTTTATTTCAAACCAAAAATTATTCAGGGATGGGTCCATGCTCAAGGTCTAGTGTAGTACTTGTGCATTATGAAAATGAGTACAGTCATTTTTTCCCTGCTCCTTGGCATAACAGTCTAATCTTCAGAGCAAGGGGTGGAGGTATGAAGGAAATCAATTGTAATAAAAAAAGTTGCAAAAAAGTAGTGATAAGAGTGAAATGCAGCATGGTCTTTGGTAAAATAAAATACTTCACTGAGGCAGAGATAGTGACTTGATTTGGAAAAACAGGCAGATGTGTGTACAGTATATAAACATACACAACAGCGTCTTTGCCTTTAACCATCTTGTTCAGTGAGAAATTGTGATTTCACTTTTTTGGATGTACAGGGTCCCTTCAGGAGTGAATGTGGAAGAGGCAGAAGTTCACGGATTATCCATGGGAAAGAAGCTGTCATCCAAGGTAGATCGAGACCTGAGAGAAGGTAAGTTCTTACATGTTTTAACCCTTATGAAAAGAGGATGGGTTGAACAGTTCGAATCTAGGTCAAGACAGAACCCACATTTTCCAGAAAATAGTGAGACTAATCTACGAAAGTTCATCAGTCTGAAGGGAAGGCTTACAGAGTGTCTCAGATTCGTATATCTTTGCAGAAGTGATTTAAATTCTCTCTTGGTTGTGCTGCCCCAGAATACTGTGAGTTAGGGAGGGACTGTGTGCTTGTCCTATCCTGAGTCAAATTCCAGGGTCTTAGTGATAATGATAATTATCATTATTATTAGTGATAATGAAGGGACTTCATTATCTCAGGCAATCAACTAGTGAGGTCGAGGTAATGTGGGATCCACAGGGTCTCTGATACCTTGGAGAGTAGACAGGTCACGTGAGACATTCTGTTGATTCACTTAAGGTACTTGAAGACTATAGACCTTAGCACAGCTTTGAGGAAAAGTAAATTAAATTTTTAATTTTTTTTCAGTGCTAGGAATTAAACCTAGGGCCTTATACATGGTAGACCTCATGCTCAACCACCACATGTCGTCACTCAAATTACACTTACTGAATTGACAGAGGTGTGGAGGCAGCCACTGTAGGTGCTAACAGATCGAGCAAAGATTGAGAAACAACAGTACATTGTGTGCCCGGCTGGTCGTTTAAGATCAAAATGAGTTGAATGATAGTTGTAGTGTTTCCAAAAGTAGTTTTTAAATAGAGCCAAGTATTGTAGTGATAAACTATTAGCCATGTTAGTAATATCAGTAGCAGTAATCCTTAACAACTATTATTTCTATATCTTTGCAAAGGTGTGAAAGGATATGACTAGTAACTTATGCAGAATCTCACAATTCATTGTATGTTGGGCAGGCTTTTAAACACAGACTTTGAAATCTACTTCCCATTGCCCTCTTCACCTACGGCAAGGAATGTAAACACATCTCCCCTCAAAGTGTAGTCTTGGTATTAAATATAGCGTTCCCTGAGTATTACACTTTATATATCTACGTCCACTCCTGGGGCATCTTGCAGTCAGAGGCAGTGGCATGTGGGTGATGATTGGATGATGGAATTGTAGAATGAATTTGCTGGTGGGAGATGGAGTCTGTCCAGAAGAGGAAGGGCTTATCTCCCATTCCAGGTCTTCCCTGTCACCATGCCTTGAGCAGCTGTCCTCCACCAGGCCCTCTGCCATATTTCCTGGCCTGGAGCCAGCTCACTAGGGGCCAAAGTCTCAGCAACAAAAAAGTGATTATGACACTGGGTATCCACGTAGGGTTGGTTCTAGGACACCTCTGCTTCCTGTCATACCAAAATCCAAAGATGTCTACATACCTCATGTGAAATGGATTAGTATATAACCTATTTATAACTCTCATATACTTTAACTTTGGTAAATGACTCACAATACTCAATAGAATCAATGCAAGTACTGTGTAAGTAGTTGTTGTACTCTATCATTTAGGTTATAATGACAGAGAAGGCTATAACATAATCAATCCAGATTCAATTTTTTCAATTATTTTCAATGCAAGTTTAGTTGAATTCTTCAGTGCAGAACCACTGATAGATGCAGATGGTCAACTTTAATGTAAGATACAAAGAAGCTTTCAAAACCCTGCACTGAGAAGTACAGTACTTCCTTTCCCAAGAGAGCTTATCAGCACATTTCTGTAGCTGATTTGGAAACTCCTGGCTCTCAGTAAGTCATACATTTCTCAGCCCTTTCCTTCCTTAGCATCCAAGTCAGTTTGAGGCAGTAAACAGGATAATTTCTCATCTCATCTGACCTAGACCTCAGTTTTTAGCCACAAATCCCAAGCTGTTTTACAACAACCAGAAAGGTTCCTGGTCAGCCAGAGTTCATGTTGGGTATTCAGCTGAGAAATCACCCAGAACGAACGTGGTAGTAACTCAGCACTTTGCTGTAAGTGTTTAGGAAACTCCAGGACAGGAATTTGACTTTGCAAGTTCCAAAGCTTTGCTGGTTTTCAGGGAAACTGATGTCCAACCATTGACTAGGAAGGTTGGAAGAAGAGTGGAATGGAGGACTCTATGTCATGGTTTGGGTTCTCCAAAGAATCTATCATTTCTACAATTTGCTTGGTTGAGCTGGGCAGTATATATATATATATATATATATATATATATATATATATATATATATATATATATTCTCTAAGAACATACTAGACTGAAGGAAAGAAAAATGCAACCATTTTTTTACATATATAACTGGACATGTGCATATTTGTTGTAGTGGAGGCTTGGTTTGGTTTGGTTTTGCCTCATACTCTAAGCAGTTCTCCAAGGAACATGAGCTCGGCTTGGGCTTTAGCATTCGGGCAGCGAGCCTGGAGGTGCTGTTTGGTTATGGTTCCTCGGGCAAGGGGCTCAGCCCGTCTGGACTCAGCCCCTCAGGACTACCCCCCCTTCCCACAGCAAAGACTGACCCACTGATGGGCTACCAGTTGGGCTCTCCTGACCCTCTCTTTGAAGTTGGATAATTCTAGAACACCTCACAGAAGGCAGGGAAATGTGTTTACTAGTTCACAAGGACTGTAGAGAGAATACAAATGGACAACTGGATGGAGAAGTACACGGGGAAGGGTGTGGGGAACAGGTTGGCTGGAGAAAAAAGCCTTCCCAGCACCTCTGTGTGCTCAGCAACTAAGAACCTCATCGTGTCTGGAGCTTGCTTGCCGGCCTTCCACCTCTAGAAGGGGCTCCCAAAATTTTGAACTAGGATTTAAGTATAATCACCAAATATATTTCTTATTATACCATCACTGGAAGACCTTTCTAGTCACTAGACATCTAAATAGGATCTAAATAAAAAGCTGTGGCAGATAGAGAGAAAATCCAAATTAGAAACAGTTTTCTGTCTTAATCAGGCTGAAAGCAGATCTCAAGGAGAGAAAAAGCGATATGTGTGCCACAGAATCTGTCTCAGAGAGATTGTCCTTGGTCCTGGTTTCCTGACAGCATTATTAACCTGACTTCACAGCATTATAGTAAGAGCTGGGGAGTTAACTCAGTGGTGCCTGCCTTGTGAGTACAAACCAAGAGACTTTATGAAAAGAGTCACTCAGGCCGCATCCTGAGCGCTTAACTAAAGCAATTCTGCCATGTTTCCATGCTTTCCTCAGCCACTGTTTTTCCAAAAGCCACGCTCAGGGACAATCTCAGAGTCTTTAAGGGTAGGAAGGGAGCAGCGTCGAACTTGGAATCAGGAGACTTCACCTCCAGGATTAGATTATCCACCTGTGCTGCACTGTCATGGAAACCTACCATCTCCAGGGATACAGGCTCCTTTTCTGTAAATGAAGAACCATCCAGTTTTGAGGTGATACATGAGAAAGTCTCCAGTAAACTGTGGGGAATCAAACTCAGAAGAGCTTCTCGGAGTGTGCATCCTCATCTTGCATTGTGTGACCTTGTGGTGTTTTTGGGAAAGGATTTCTCTTGCCACAAACCATAAGCAGGGAGTATAAAGGAATCCTCTCTTCAGTGATTGCTCCCTCTTGCCACTGGAGAGCAGTAGCTGTGCACATACTTTATGAATGACCAAAGAACTCAACTGCTTCAGTCTCCTGTCACTGTGGTTACAAATTGGCTGCAGGCGTCCCACCAGACCTCGGGCACCACGACCTGTTGAGCTGCGCTGTGATCTGAGTGCTCCCCTCTGTCTGGTGTGTTGTGAGTCATCTGCCTGGTGCCTTAAAAATGACTTTTTTTTTTTTTTTTACTAGAGGGTGGGTAGTTGTTTTTTGTGTGTGTGTCAAGTGTTTAGATGGAAAATTTCTGAAAGAACAAAAACCCCTGTTTAGTGATCACTATGATAACTACATGAACCGTGTCATCTAATACAGATGCCCCCTCAACTTATTTGAATCTAAATATTCAATATTCCTTTACCTGGTCATTGTGAGGTCTGATTGCAGGAAGTGTCAGTATCTCCTGATCCCTCCCTCAGTTTCCCTTCATTGTGAAATATGCTAAACGAGATGCTTCCTTCAGAATTAACACAATATTCCAAGCATCATCATTAACTAACTCAGCCACAGCGATCAGAAGAAGAATAGGCAGAACTTGGGTGATGGACATGTTTCCGAATGTTTTTAGTCGGATAGCTTTAAAAATGACCATCTTCAAAGGGATATACCCTCAAAAGAAAAACAAATAAAGATAAACTGGCAAAATACACGAGCCTAGTTTACTATGACACTCCTTTTTTCTTTGAGTTTTATTTCAGTGAATGCTTTTCAGTGGACTTGTGAGTATCTAGTCTTTCTAATTGAAGGAACATTCTCTCTGTGTTTCTAAACTGAAGTTAATAGGCAGTCAGCTCAATTAGGACTTTGAATCCTAATGAGCTACATAGATGGGAACAGCCTCTCCCAACTCTCCCTCTGTGCTGTATGTTAAAAAATTCTGAATGGGAAGAGACCACTATTTTACTTTATTCATGTGGAAAAAAGCACAAATGTAGCAGCTTACAACAGCCATTTATTGTACCCAGTTTGTACGGGTGACAGGTCTGGGGACAGTGTAGTTGAGTTGCTCTCATCAGGGCGCCTCCAGGCTTCTGTGACATTGAGGAGCTCCTTAGTCTGCTGTCAGTCAGGGGGCGCCCCTCAGTTCCCTGCCTCATGAGCTTCTCCAACATGGACATGTGCTTCATCAAAGCCTGCAAACCAGGAGGCAACAGACAGAAGCTACAGGCAGGTGAGAAGCCAGCGTTCTGTACGACAGATGTGGAGGCGCACTGTCTCCATCACTGTCGCCTGGCTCTCCTGTTTAGAAGCGGGCTCTGGGCCACACCACACCTGAGCGAAGCACATCACACAGGGTGTGACACACACACGTCCTCCATTCAAGACAAGGGTGTGAATGTGCCAGGGCCCATGAGGGCTGTTTGAGAGCCTTCCTGCCATAGAGATAGGGCGGTCTAGAGGCAGGGAGAAGGAAGGGAGAGAGAGGAAGAAAGGGCAGGAGGAGCTGAAGGGGGCCGGCGCTGTGTTGAACTAAAACCAAAACCTACTGTGAATGACATGACGACGTGGGGGATTCATGAGGCCTAGTCGTGCATTTGGAGTTCCGAATAATCTTTGTCCATTTTATTTAACCAAGTGTTTTCTACAAGTTTTCAGCACAATAAAATCTGAGAAATATAAAATTACATTTTTGTATTTAATCAAAACTATACTGAAACTGGAGGCTTATGGGTATAGTTTTGGAACTCGAGAAATTCAGTTCTTATATCAATGACAGTTTTAAAAATTAATGAAGTCACTTAGTGGATGACCAGAATTAATTAACTTACAATGAAGTACTGTCATAAGATTTTCTTTTCTGACACATCTAGGCACAATTATGGTCACCTTGACACCAGCTTACACACATCAATAATCGAATACTAACAATAAATGAGGTGTTTATACTTAGGAGTAATGTACCAGGACCTGCTGAAGGCTAAAATTCATCACATACACAAACATTTTATAGTAGTTTAAATAGAGAAACATGTGGTAGGATATGCCCTCACATACCAAGCTACTACAGGAATAGTGGCCTAAAGAACTTGGCCAACATGACTTAATGGAACGTCCAAATGTAATATGTCTTCTGGTATTTTACTGTTGGCAAAATAATGCCATCCATTTCAGTCATATGGTTAATTTCAGTTTAGTTATTTTATGGTCTTGCTCTCACTTAACCTGAGTAGCTTTGATGTTGTCGTTCTACACAATGTAACTTTATATTATGTACATAACTTTATGACCACAGATAGAAAAGTAAAATTACAGTACAAGGGGTTTGTTAGCCGTGGCACTTTGGAGGGAAGATTCTTTAAGAGAGAACCTTGTATTGTTCAAGAATGGAAATGCTGCCTCGTTGAACGATTCATCCTCCATTCATGACAAGATGAACTTAAGCTTTTAACAGACGCTGCATAACGAGCAGTTAGCACGTCCCCTTATGTAACTGAACTGTGCTGCAGAGGTCAGTGGACATCAAGTTCCACCTCTCTACTTCCTCCCACAGGTGTGCTCTAGCCTGGTGCTCTTTCTGGGGGAGAGAAAGAGCTATGCCCGTCCCTCCCTCACTGCCTCTGTGTTAAGCTCTTCATACCCACAGGCACTTGCAAGGTCTTTATCCTTCTTAGGAGTTTCGGAAGAAGTTAGAAAACCGTTTTTCCACTCAGCTTCTGCTTCATGACACGTGCACGCTGCTGCATCTGAAGATTTATGCACTATCCAAGGGTTTTTCTTCACCTTCTCTGGATGAAGAATGGAGCTTATCAAGTCTGGATTTTGTAATTTCACAAACTTAAATGTGACCCCAATGCGTCATTTTCTCTAAAGACAACATGAGGATATTTTTCTAAGGTTGGGTGCTCTCTCCAAAGGCAGCAGCTTACAGGAAACCCTCCAGCATAAGAAAAAGCCACAGAAAGATGTTAGGCAGAAAGTAGAGAGAAATAATGACTGCAGCTACAAGACCATTCCAGTCCTTCAAGCAGTGAACAGGCACGTAGTGAAGGAATCTGGTGACCTGGGGTCACTGCCTGAGCTGAGCCAGTCTGCCTGGGGTCGGGGACCTGTGATCAAACAGGTCTCTGCCAGGCCATGGCAGGGGTGGGAATGAGACCCCGCAGAAGGGCGGGTCTTCTTAGAGGAGAATCCTATGAGAAAGTCTGTCTACTTTTCAGAATAATCCCGAGGAAATTGCAAGAAAATACTTGATCTATCCCCCAAACTGTGCAAGCCTCATATTATTACGATGTCGCAGGGAAACCTAGGAGTCCTACATCTACCCTCTTTTGAACCCATATTGTTCATCAGGCCTCCTGATATGGAATCTGTGATCGCATTGCTAACCAGTCATGAAAAAACCTGTGTTCTCGAACTGTCTGCCTGCCGGAAGCTGTGTTCTGCTCCTCCTCCTTCCGTGAGGTCAGAGGTAACCAGGCAAACAATGTGCTCTTTCCCTACAGGGGGCCCTCTGCTCTACGAGAACATCACCTTTGTCTACAACTCCCAGCAGCTGAACGGGACACAGCGTGTTCTCCTGGACAATGTTCTGTCCCCGGAGCAGTGCCGAGAGCTGCACAGCGTGGCCAGAGTGAGGAAGGGTGGGAGGGCGCCCACCTAACTTGCTGGCTGCCAGGGGGCGGGGAGGGCTGTGTCCAGGACCGTGTGGATCCGAGGGATAAGGCCTGAGACTTCCCTGCTTGGGGACAAGATCTTTGATGGCGGGCGCACACTGTAGGCTTCAGGCTGGGGTGATTTTCATTTTCCCGCTGGACTCTGGATAACTGGTGGCCTAAGCAACCATGATTCATTTCCGGCTTTCTGGCAGAGGAAGCAGGAGTGCCTGAGGGTTGATTTGAAAGGTTGGCATTGGGAAAACATCTCGCATTTTGCTTCTAGGGAATCATGCTTGTTGGGGATGGATACAGAGGAAAAACTTCGCCCCACACACCAAATGAAAAGTTTGAAGGCGCAACTGTCTTGAAAGCTCTCAAAGTAAAGTCTTCCCTTTGGGGGTTGAGTTCTTCAGCATGAGCCCAGAGGCTCTTTGCAGATGGCAGATACGGGGAAGTTTACGGAGCAAGCCCTAAAGGGAGACTGTTGGCACTTTGTGTGCTACGATTGAGCCCAGCCTAGGACATACTAGGCTATGTATTTTCTAAGTTTGCACTTGACCCAAAAATGTAACCCGTGTCCTCAGCGGGCTCATGGTCCAATTATACAAACAGATGGAAATAGGTAACGATGTTCTATTGCAAGAAGAATTGTTAGAAATGAAGAGAGTATTATGAGAAGAGAGAGTGGTTGGCCATTACCTTTCCTTATTTCCTTGGCTTACTGTCCCAACTAGTATCTGTGATCACCTAGTCTCAGGCAGCACAGAAATGATCTTCGCGTACTGGCTCAGTGAAGCCAGCGTCTGTCTGTTCCAAGTCCTCCAACCCACCCGGTGCTTCCCAACGTCCTTTCTTCCTCTCAGTTTGGTTACGAAGGTCGAGTCCCGCTGAAGAGTGCCCGGCTGTTCTATGACGTCAGCGAGAAGGCGCGGAAGATCGTGGAGTCTTACTTCATGCTGAATTCAACACTCTACTTTTCCTACACACACTTGGTCTGCCGAACAGCGCTGTCCGGTGAGATTTCCCAGCCAGCGCTCATTCCCTCTACTCACAACGTGTGGGAAACGCATCCCTGAAAATCCTTGTTTCTAAAAGAAGAAAAGAAACAAAAGCAGTCTGAATTCTTTGTTTTTCCTATTCCTCTTTTTCTCCTTTTGATTTACCTAAAATTGCAGAAGACCCATACTTTAGACACTGTCTCTTTCAAATCCATTTCTCCTAATTGCTAAGGTCAGGCAGAAAAATATCTTTCTCTTCTAAGTTCTTTCCTCAGAGTTAAGAACTTTAACATTACATCTATAATGTCACAAGCATCGAGTAGCAACAGAGACAATGAAGAAATTACTAAGAATCATTGAAAGGCAGAGAGTCTCCCCCTTAGCTGATCTTTGTCACTCCGTTTCTGCATTCTTTTCTTCTTCCCCCTTGAATAAGAGGAAAGCAAGTCCCGGGATAGATGCTCCCCTTGTGGCGTTTTAGCTGAATCAGAATCATGTTTTCTTTGTCCTTTGCTGCCACCCATGAAGTTCATGAGGTTTGCACATGTGTGTTTGTATCAGAGAACTTTCACAGTGGAAGAAAGAGGTTTGATTTGGCCAAAGTCTCCCATCACGTGCACCTCCAAACTGCGCTGCTGCTTGACTGCTGCCCTCTGTCCCTCCTTCCTCTCCGATGATGAGAGAAGGCAGTTATGTCATCTGGCTCCTGTGGGAAGTCGCTGTACCTCATCTCTCCTTCCTGCGTTCCTTTTGGTGGCAGGTCAGCAGGACAGAAGAAATGACCTGAGCCACCCCATCCACGCAGATAACTGCCTGCTAGATCCCGAGGCCAATGAGTGCTGGAAGGAGCCCCCTGCCTACACCTTCCGGGACTACAGGTACTGGCTGCTGGCACCACCTTCGCACCAAGCTTTGACCCAGCAATTGGCCATAGTCACAGAAGCTGGGAAGCTGTGATCTTTGGCTTGTAACCCTGCTCATCTCGGTGCAGCAGAGACTCCCAAGACATCAGGAAGAGCTGCTGTGACTGAGCAGTACCACTTGCATTGTTCTTAAACATCATACACATTTGCCCTGTGATCGGCGAGTGTTTTTAATCACTTTGCGACATACCTTTTGTGGCAGGGGTAGGGTGATGATCCAGTTCTTGTCAGATCTTGTCACTTAGCTATTACTCACACCTGTGCAGAACTGTGTCTGCCTTTTATCAGTGAGAAACTTGACACTTAAAAGAAGGCAATATTTTCTTTTATGGAAAGATATCTGCATTGTGAGGAGAAGAATCAGGGGTTATAGTTACCCTGTAGGTAATTGCGTATTTATTTTGTGACACTGCCCCTTTAGTAACATCTGTGGCACTTCCCTGCCCTCAAGTCTGGGCTACACTATAAGGAGCACACCAGCTAGTTTAAATACGTGTGTACGTAGCCATTAGAGTAACTCTCATGAGAGGAGAAGAGAATTACAAGCAAGGAGGGAGAGTCCAGAGGGTTGTATTCCGTCTGAGCTAGTTGGACATTCTTCTGAGGGATGGAAGTGTGAGATAAACTTTGAAATAAAATTAAATTTTTAATGCAAGTGGAATCAATAAATACCTCAGGCGTGTAATGTAAACTTTATCTGCTCTCACCCTCAAGGGTCGGAGGGTTTCTTTTGATGTCTACCTCCGAGGCAGCTTGCCGGTCAGGCTGCCCGTTCCCTGCCAGCCCTGAGTGTCCTTTGAGAATGTGCTGTAAGCATTGCCTGTGTGAAGAGTCTTCCCTTTGTTGTTGCAGTGCTCTGCTATACATGAATGATGACTTTGAAGGAGGGGAATTCATATTCACTGAAATGGATGCTAAGACTGTGACTGTGAGTAAACCTCTCCCTGGTCAATGTACCTAACCTTTCTGTCAGTCTGACCATTTTTCCATGGGCTGATAGGATATTTGATTTCAAATACTTACAAGCTCAAGAATTTAAGAGGCTAAGTGGCCCCCATTAAATGCATGCAAAACATTAGAAGTGGGAACTTCCATAAATATATTCGAATCTGTTTTAAAGGTAGATAAACTAAATAATCAAGTTAGGAAAGATTTGATTGTGATCATGTAACTAATTCACAGTAGGAACCAAACCTAGCTCTTCAGATTCTTCATCAGTTCCCAAGTTCCCCAGGTCTAAGCCATGAGATGATGATGCAGAATGGCTCCAACTAGCTTGGTATTCTCCATGCTTGGACTGAGCATTGGCCTCCAAATCCCTGCTTCCCAAGAGGACCCACCTGGGTCTATGGATATGTGGGTCTATGAGTAACAGACCCATACCTGGTATCCATAAACACAGTGAAGGGAATCTAAGTAAATTTAACTCCTGTCTGCCTAAGCCAGCCATATCCACAGGAGAGCCAGACTTTTTAATTCTCAGAGACAACAAAGTTTTCACCTTTGGATCTTCAGCTGAAGAATATGCACTGCATTAAAAAGACCATTTTCCAGTTAAGGAAATCACATTATAAGTAGATCATAAAGTATATCTTTGTTTTATATAAATTCTAAGCAGTTGGGACATGTACATGCCATGAATTCAGGTTTGAACTTGTATTTCTCAGACTGAGTCTTATACTTTTACTCTCATAGTTTGCTTAATTTTCTCATCTGTAACCACACGTGACAGACTGCTGTGGAAAAATCAAGTGATACTGAAAACTGTATTATTAGCTTTACAGAGGATTCCTGTGATGATAAGCACTGAAACTGTCCTAGAAATTGCTATTATTAAGAAAAAGGTCCTGCCTGCAGTTGAATTCAGTGCTGTGCATTTAGAATATCTGGATGTCTTGAGATTTTCCGGAGAAAAGATTTAGTGTTAAAATGGAAATTGTCTGATGCTCCGTCATCTATGAAATTAAATCAAGACGGGTGAAGTCAGTTGGTGTTTAAAATCTCTCTGCAAGATTCTCACATTAGGAAGAGCTGTGTGTAGAAAGCGTTTTACTTCTGATCTCCGCGCACACTGAAGCAGAGGTGAAAAATGCTGCCTCTCACGTCTCTTGAATAAAAATCAGGAATCAGAAGATTGAAAAGATTCCTTAGGTTCTTCTCCACCTAGTGGCCATCGTTGGAAGTGCTCACTGTTCATCTGAAACAGGAATCAGTTTGGGGCCAGTATCTAGAAGTCTGTATTTTAAATATGTCCAAACAGAAACTATTCTCCTTTTATAGATCTATAATTTTAAGAAACAGTTTAACTGTTTTTGAAGGCACTGACTCTAACTTCCCCTCAAAAAATAAATGAAAAACTGGCTTAAATTTGTAGAAGTTCAGTGATATTTTATATTAAAGCATATAGCGAAAGCCTTAGGGTTTTTCACATATATTAGAATTCTTAGTTAAGAATTCTAGAAATTCTCAAAATGATGGAATTCTCAGTTCTTATTTCTTTTCCCATAGTAAATTTGTTCAGATTTCAGTAGCGAAGGAAAATGGCCATTAGGAAAGTCTTAACTTAGAGCTATATGAGCAGTTAAAGTCTTCCAAGTCTCTTACTCTGGATAATGAGGCTGATTCTGAGGTAACAGTAACTATGAAACTCTCAAGTTATACTAGAAAATCATCTTGACAAAGCTGCTTATGAAAAACTACTCTATGCAGAAAAATAAATCATTCTTTAATTATTGTGATTAGGAGAAAACCTAGAAGTTGACAGCTCCTTACTGTTCATCCCCCTTGATAGTCTTGGACATTGACAGGTCTGGCTAGCTCATTTCTGGAAAGCCAAAATGGCTTCCCAAAATGGCGTTCCCACCAAGAACTGCTCCTCTCCTTCCCATAATGCCATGCTTCTTGCAATAGCCCCATTATGTCAGCACCCACCACATTCACACTCACCTGTTAAAAAAACTACCAGCGTCTCTGAGTGTGACTCCTCCACCTACCTCTCATTTTCCATGGACGGTGGCAGTCTGGGCATCTCCATCTCATGTATCATTCACTTCTCAAAAGGTTGAGATCTTCTCTTTAGGACAGTGGTGACACAGCTCTCATTTTATGCAGAGCGAAAAATGCTGCTCAAGAGCGTATACCAATTCGAGTTAGTGCAGAAAATAACTGGTTAGAATGGCTGCTCTTCTCAGGCAGTAAAATAATGCATGCTGCCATTTCCCTTTGCTTTGCTTTAAGTTCTGCACTAGAGGTAGTAAGGTTTCTGTGCTTCCCAAGGAGAGGTTTCAACTCCCATCAGACCCATCTTTAAATGCAAAACTAAAGTCCCTAAGACTCAGTTGTTGAAGCTCGCCCAACCAGGAGGGCCTGCTTGTACTTATCCCCAGCCTTTCCCCAAGACACTCTTTACCTAACAAAATTAATTGACAGGCCCCCCTGAGCAAGGCAGAAAGTTGTGAAGTATTGTGTTGGAGGTCACACCAGCACTCCCGAAGGCCATGTACACGGCCACCACCAGGGGGCGCTTTGGAATAGCGTGTGTAGAGTAATTACCACAGGAAAGGATGTGTCCACACATTTTATTTAAATCATATTTTTCTTAGTTGGGCATGGAGGCGCACTCCTGTAACCCGAGCACTTGGGAAGGCTGAGAGAGGGGCACGGTAACTTGAAGCCCCGCTTAGGCAATTGAATGACTTAGTGAGACGCTGTCTTAAAAAGAAAAAAAAAAAAATTACAAGAGGCTGGAGGATAGCTCATTATGAAGGTCCCATTGCCACAAAAACATCACTTCATAACATAGGTATGATTTTGACTGTACATTTGCTTTAAAGACTAGAGAAATAAGATATTTTATTTTTTCTTTTAAACCAGGATTCTGTGATTCTTTGATTATTAAAATATAGCCCAAGTAATTCTGCGGATGGATGTGTTCGGGGTGTAAGAATCGCAAGTCTAATTTTCGATTTCTTTCTCAGGCCTCCATAAAACCGAAGTGTGGCCGTATGATAAGCTTCTCGTCGGGAGGCGAGAACCCGCACGGGGTGAAGGCGGTCACCAAAGGCCAGAGGTGTGCCGTGGCACTGTGGTTCACCCTGGACCCGCTCTACAGGGAGCTGGTGAGTACCTGCCAGCCAAGCTGTTTGAAACACCTTTGCTTGTTCCGTATCCCCGCAGGCCTCTAGGAGATCATGTACAACTCTGACCACATCTGTTCTGCTATTTGCTACCCGAGAGCCAAACTTGCTGTCACGAGCCTGACTTAGCAGTGATCCATTTTCTGTAGTGAACATTTGAAGAGAACAATAGGGGCTGTGAAGGTGAAGTTTCGTCTAAAGAGTTCAAATAAGGCAAGATGTTTACAGAAATAGACCCCCAGGAGTAGTTTGCAACCAGTAATCAGCTTGGTGCTCATTGAAAAACTGCAGCATCAGCAGAGAGAAGAGATGTACTGCGGGTCTCCGGAAACCTCCAAACTGTGCTGTTTTCTTGGAAAATCACTGGGAAGCCCAGTGAGCAGTTTCCAAGCCATGGAGAAGAAGATGAAGAAGAAAGGTTATGATGGGTTACTACTCTTTTTAAAGGAACAGGAGAGTCTGATGCCTTTGCTCCCGCTGAAGAAGCGTGAATTTACACCAATAAGAAGGAAAGCACCTGGGGAAAAATGTGTGTCCGCTAGTGTCGCTTCGTCACCCCAGCTCGGTAGAACTGTTAGCCTGTGAAGGACCGACCAGTCCTCTCCCAGGCTCAGTCCTCTCCTCGGTCCGGACTCTGACTTTGCACCAGTGCCTCATGGCACGAGCTACACGGCCTGATGTCAGCGTCTTCTCCAGCCCAGAGTAATGAGGAAGCCATGAATTTCTGTTGGTAAAAGCGACCTCCTGTCCGACTTTCCTCGGTAGATCCCCAAATGGACCTCAGGCTCCTTGGAAACTGCTTTCAGAGAACCCTCTCTCTGCGTATCCTTCCCACCAATCAAAACTAAGTAGCACACTGCTTGCCTACAGTCGCTAAGAATTCCTCAACACACGGTACAGATGTTTGTAGGAGATTCACCACAGCATGGGAAACTGTGCCAGGGTGAACACATCATTCTCTGACCACAAGGACCCTGGAGAGATCAAAGGGGGCGCAGGAAATGCAGATGGCAGGGCGTCCTCTGCAGCAGTAAAATCAAGGAAGAGGCCAGTTACCCTAGAAAATGAGTGGTATTGAAAATAGCCTCACTATTGAAGCTTAGGGCAGCAGATGATTTAGTTATTCTGTATTCAAACTCCCACTTCCAGCTTATGCTTCTACCAAAATAAATGAACACAAAGTGAATTCTCTACACTTTCCTATTGAGGAAAAGTACAGTGAAGCTTCTCCTATAGGCTTTAGGCAGTAGCGCCATCTGGTGGCCTCATTGGAAAATGACAAGCGCCTCTTGCAACAGCTGAGAAAAAGTTCAGCCTGTGCTATAGAATCTGCAGTTTCGGGGACGCTGGAACCATCTAGGAAATCGTGACAAACTACCGTCACTTGACATACTAGCAATATTTCGGTGATAGAAGAGCTATTTTCATAATTTACTGTGTTGCCCAGGAAGTTAGGGAAGCCCAGCGGGGTTATAGAGGCGAAGTACACCATAGTCCCTATTTTCAGAGAGTTTAGATTGGAGAGAGAGTAGGGGAGTTCGAAGGAAGTACAGCAGTTTGTTAAGAACTAGCGGCAGGATATAGCTCAGTGGTTCCGGCGCCTGTCTTGCAAGCGCAAGGGCCTGGGTTCTATCCCGGGTAACCACATAACAATACTGGGCGTGGACACTCACCCCAGCAGCATCAGTACCACTTACCACAGTGCCATACCACAGTGCCGGGCGTGGTGGCTCACACCTGTAATCCCAGCACTCGGGAGGCAGAGGCAGGAGGATTGCTGTGAGTTTGAGGCTGAGCTCAGGGCCAGCCTGAACCGCAAAGTGAGACCCTGTCTCAAAAAAAAAAAAAAAAGAATCATCGGCAGGAATCAAGAGCAACTTATGGCCACTCTTGAAGCCATCAGGAAAGGTTTTGTTGAGCAGCTGTTGTGTGAAAGAAGCTTTACAGGACAGTCAGCTTTCTTTTTTAGTGCACGTTAATCAGCATAGCGATGTCACTTGGGGAATTGATACATTCACGGGATAAACTTGACCACTGTCAAGCCCTTTTTACCTCAGTCTTCTTTTGCTGGTCAGTGGCTGCTTCCCTTCCCAGTTTCTAAGTTTGCCTGCGAGTTTTCTATCATTTCTTCTTCCTTTATTTATTCATTCATTCATATTTCAAGTTTCTCATAAAATAAAAAAAAAAACTATTCCACTGGCTTATTTTGCTTAACATGATGTGTTCCTGTTTCATCCCTTTTCTTGTAGAGAATGTGGCCTCATGCTTTTTTAAGGCTGAATAATACTCCACTGCGTACTCCTGGAGTACATGTTCTTCGTGCATTCTTTTTTTTTTTAGGTTTTTTGAGACAGGGTCTCGCTTTGTGGTTCAGGATGGCCCTGAGCTCAGCCTCCAACTCACATCACAGCAATCCTCCTGCCTCTGCCACCCGAGTGCTGGGATTACAGGTGTGAGCCACCACGCCCGGCACTGTGGTATGTGGTACTGGTTGCTGCTGGGCGTGAGTCTCCACACCCAGTATTGTTATGTGGTTACCGGGGAATCAAACCCGGGCCCTTGCTCTTGCAAGACAGGCGCTGGAACCACTGAGCTAACTCCCTGGCCCTCTTCGTACATTCTTTACAGCGTGGGGTCTAGGCCTTTGTCACAGATGAGCTGTTGCGCAGTGCATTGCTGTAAGCATGGGGATGTAATGCTGCAGCATACTGTCTGTAATCCCATCAGAAATATACCCCAAAGTGATGTAGCAGACTCAAATGGTATTTCTACTTTTAGCTTCTGAGGAAGCTCAGTCTCGATGTTCATGGCCATTGTCCTGTCCAGCATCACAGGAGACGTCCTTTGTCATCCTATTCTCACAAATATTCACTGTTTGTTGTACTCTTAGAGATATTTCTTGTGGCTGGGATGAGTGGAGCCTCAACATGGTGTTGATCTGTATTTTCCTGATAGCTAAATAGAGTGAATACTTTTATTGGCCACTTCTACTCCTGTTAAGAAATGTCTCTTTAGTTCCTTTGTGCATTTTTCATTTAGGCAATGCAGAGGAATTATTTTGTTGTGCTCTTTATGTATTTTAGGTTTCGATCCTCTATCGGAAGAGTAGCTAGCAAAAGATTTTCCCCATTCTGTAGGTTGTGCCTTAACTCCGTTCCGTCCTTTGTTGTCAGAAGCTATTTGATTTTATGTCATCTAACTTATTGATTTTTGATATTACTTCCTGTGTATTAGACTCCTGTTCGGGACATCTTTACCTGTACCTACTGCTGTCTTCCAGAACTTTCCAAATTTATGGTTTTATATCTAGATGTTTGATCCATTTTTATGTGATTTCCGTACAGGGTGAGAGATAGAGATTTTTTCAATTTTCGGTATGTAAATATTCAGCTTGCCAAGCACCGCTTGTTTAAGAGGCTGTCTCTCCTCTGGTGTTCTGTTGTTTTTGCCCTTTGTCAAGCGTCAGATAGCTATGGACGCACAGCGTTGTTCTGATGTCTTTTACCTTTTTCTGTGTGTGTCGGTATCCTGTTGTTTCGGTTATCATGGCTTTGGTATTGTCATGCTCTTTTTGTTCAAGATTGCTTTGGGTGTTTGGGGTGTTTTCTGTAATTTCACATGGATTGTAAGCTATTTTGTTTTATGGGCCCAGTACGCTTCCGCTGCGCTACTCTGCTACCTGCTGTAGGCTATTTTGTTTTAACATTGTGAAGAATGTCTCTGCAGAGTAGGAATTTCACTGCAGACCACTTCTGCTAAGATGCTCATTGTAACAATATTAGTTCTGCCAATCCACAAAGAAGGGAGGTTTTGTCCATTTTCTGAGGTCACCTTCAGTTTCCTTCTTCAGTGTCCTGTCATTTTCACTGTACAGGTCTTTCACCTCTTTTGTTAGATTGATTTCTAAATATTTATTTATTTATTTATTTATTTTTGAGACAGGTTCTCACTTTGTAGTTCAGGCTGGCCTTGAGCTCAGCCTCAAACTCACATCACAGTAATCCTCCTGCCTCTGCCTCCTGAGTTCTGGGATTACAGGCGTGAGCCACCATGCCTGGCACTGTGGTATGTGGTACTGATTGCTGGTGGACATGAGTCTCCATGCCCAACATTGTTGTATGTGGTTACTCAGGATAAAACCCGGACCCTTGTGCTTGCAAGGCAGGCTCCAGAGCCACTGAACTAAATCCTCAGCCCTAGATATTTAATTTTTGAAGCTATTGTGAAAGATATTGCTCATCCGATTCCCTGTTCCATGAGCTCATCATTGGTGGACAGTCACTGCACTGATTTGTGTGTGTGTCTTTATGTTGATTTTTGTGTCCTGAGTGTGCTGTGTTTGTTTATCAGATCTAAAAGTTTTCTGGTAGACATTTTTGGGACCATCTATACAAAGAATCATATCTGCAAATAGGGGTAATTTAACTTATTCTTCTCTTCCTACCTCTTTGATTTCTTTCTCTTGCCTGATTACCGTATTCAAAGTTTCAAGTAGTATATCCAGCAGAAGCATTCGTGTGGCCTCCCTTCCATCACTCCACCTTGGGGAGGACTTGGTTTTTCTCCATTCAGTTTGACATTAGCTGTTTGTCAAGTGTGGTTTTTACAAGCCTGAGATAAGATACTTCCATCCCTATTTTCATCAGGGATTTTTTTTTTTTTAATCATGAAAGGATGTTGAATTTTGCCAGAAGCTTTTTTGTGTTTGATGAGATAACTGTATGATTTGCATCCATTCTCTTTTGGTAATGTATTGCTTTTATTGATTTATGTGTATTGAGCCATCCTTTCTTGCACCTCTGGGATAAAGCCAGTTGAGTCCTGGTGAATACGTTGGACAATTGTGTTTGCAAGGGTTTCACTGAGTATGTTTGTATCTATGTTCATGAGGAACACTGGTGTGTAGTTTTCTTTTATGTTGAGTGCTTTGGTATCAGGTAATGCTGGCTCTACAGAAGGAAGGGGAAAGCATTTTTCTCCTCTCCATGACATGGAGAATGTTGAGATACATTGCTATTTTTCTCCTTTAAAGGGCTAGTAAAATTCAACAACAAATCTGTCAGGTTCTGACAATTTCCTTGTCTATTATTGATTTGTTTAAATGTATCGTGTCTTCTTCATTCAAATTTGACAGGTAGTATGGACCTGAGAATTTATCCATTTATTCTAGGTACTATGATATATGGAATTAGAATACTACAAGTTTTCAAAGTAATTTGTAGGCATTGCTTGGACTTC
Source organism: Petromus typicus (assembly GCA_004026965.1). Classification (NCBI taxonomy): domain Eukaryota; kingdom Metazoa; phylum Chordata; class Mammalia; order Rodentia; family Petromuridae; genus Petromus; species Petromus typicus. The sequence continues at coordinate 34,582 of PVIR01001236.1, read as the reverse complement.
AGTCTGTTGTAATTCCACCTTTCTCGTTTCTAGTTTTATTGATGTGGGCCTGCTTTATTTTGATTTCATTGAAGACTTATCAATCTTGCTTATTTTCCAAAAACTCCACTTCTTTGATTCATTGATCCTTTGTGCTTTTTTTCCCCTTAGTCTTAATTTTATTAATTTCTGTGTTGATCTTCACTGTTTATTTTCTTTTGTCAGAGTCTGAGTTTGGTTCACTCTTCTTCTAGGGTATTGAAATCCATTTTCAGACTATTTGGGAGATGACTCAGACTTCCTCATGGAGGCACTCAGAGCTGTGAACTGTCCTCACGGCCTTCTTCTTCTTCTGTGGACTCTGCTCCATTCTTGTTTCCACTGTGCCTGCATCTGGGGACTTTGAAATCTCTCCCCGGGACTCATCTTTGAACCATGGGTGGTTGAAGAGTTTACTATTTGCATATTTTTCTGAGGTTCCTTTTGCTATTGATTTTTAGTTTTATTCTACTGTGATCTTACACTGTAGGATGCGCCAGATTGTATTTATTGAGAGTAGCTTGATGGTCTAGAATGTAATTTATTTTGGAGAAATCTCTGTGGTCTACTGAAAATAATGTATATTCCGCTTTTGTTGGGCAAAACAATTTGTAGATATTTGCTCAATTTATATACTATGTAATGTAGTTTAATTGATATTTGCTCAATTTGTACACTCTGTAATGTAGTTTAACTGATATTTCTCTGTTGAATTTTTGCCTGGTTGATGCCTATTTGTTAGAGTGATAGACTGAAGTCCTTCACTGTTCTAGTTACTTTTTTCATTGCTAAGGCAAAATACCCAACACTCACAAGTTAAGAGAAGAAAGGTTTATTTGGCTCACAGTTCATAACTATTTCAGTCTGTAGACGGCTGACTTCACGTCAGGGTGGTAAGGCGGAGGGACCTAAGAGAGGAGAAATAGTCCATGGCAGGCAGAAGGCAGTGAGACAAATAAAACTGAAGAGCACAGAGATCTGAATCAGTCAGTTTCTTATAATCACATTGAGAAAACTGGACCTGGAGTTTCTAGCAGCTGGAGTTCTTTAAGGTGTCGTGAGCTGTGACCAGAGGGTAATGTGGTCAGATGTGAGAGACCAGGATCCATGAAGGGCCCTGGAGTTTCATGCAGGCTCCTGAAGCACTTGAGTTAAAACTGATGAGGCCCTAAACCACTGGTTTTCAAGGAGAGGTAATTGCCCTCTGGGGGACCTTTGGCAATGTCTGGAGACATTATTGGCTCCCTGTGGTAAATAAAGGCTAGAGGTGGGCTGAGCAGCTACGGTGCACAGGATGGCGCCACACAGCCAAAGTTATCTTTTCTAAAATGTCAGTGGTGCCAAGGTTGAGAACTCCTGCCCTAAAATAATGCAGTCATCATGTGCCTTGAGAACAAATGGACAGAAACCAGAGAAAGGACAGTCAAGACCAATGGTTTATCAGAAGGAAGACAACGTGGTGGGAGTTTGAAGGCAAGGGGTAGTTTGGGGTGGAGGAGGGAACATTAAAAAGCAGAAGAAATTCCTGTGAATTTAGTCTGAGCATGAACCCAAGAGGAGATAGCAGACCCGGATGTAGCAGGAAGAGGAAGTGAGTGGACACACAGTGCAACTTTGTGGGACTGAAATCTTGGGAAGGAGTTGCTGAAGACACAGGGGGTCTGGACCAGGACCCGGTGGGGGAGGAATGCTGAATCCCCATCTATATTTGGCCGAAGTCCATACACAGGTGGATGACTGGGAGCATTTGAGGAGCGGCTTCTGCCGGGACAGAGAGCTTTGCTCGAGATAGAAATGCGTTGCTTGTCTTTTTTGCAGGAGCGAATAAAGGCCGATGAAGTGATCGCGATTCTGGATCAAGAACAACAAGGGAAGCATGAACTGAATATTAACCCCAAGGATGAGCTATAAAAATGAGAAAGAGTGTTCTATCAAGTATTTATTTAAATTGTTCATCTTAGAGGAACCTTTTTATTTTTGTACAGAGCCGTAGTATAAATGAACAGGTGAAGATGAGTCCCCAGGCTGCCCCGCTATTCGAGCCGTGTTGCTTCTTCTACGCTGCCTTTCTTGGTTTTCTTCACTTGCCCTCAAAGCCCAGGCACTGCTCCACAACACACTGTACACACATACCATACACACAACACACCACACAGATAAGCACCAACACAACACAACACAGAGACCTCTGCACAGCATTCGTCAACATAACACAGACATACAGACACATCCCCCACACAATGGGACACACAGACTTACAAACTCAGCCCACATAATGCATAATACAAACGTGAGAAGACATGCCATACATGTAACATAACACAAAGCACACTACACATAGAACATAATACATAAGTATGCAAACATATAAGACAGTATAAATGTACCATGTAAACAACCCACTGACAACCATACACATATTGCATGAACACAGAAAGATTTACTGTATGCAAATATGAAACCCCACAAATATACACACACAAGAACACCGAGCACACAAATACACAAAATCCCACAATGTATACCAAACAGAAATACTACACACAGAGACTTACTACATACACCACATAAAAACCACAGCACACCATGCACATACACACACACACACATACACACACACACACACGCACACACTCTTCACTGCCATCCAAAAGCTCAGAAGAAGCTGGTTGCTGGTGAAAGCACAACTTGCACATGCGTCCCAGTCCAGAAGTGAGCATGTGCCTTGCTCTCCACCGCCTTTCCAGGTTGGTTCCTTGCAGTTCCATCTGCTCACTTCGTGTGGACCTGAGCGGGGCCTCCCATCTGCATGGCCCTTGCCTGAGTCTGCCTCAGCCTTCCGGTCATGGAGGGGATACAAGGTCCAGCAAGGACACAGAGGAGGAAGGTGAGACAAAGGCGTTGATCATTTGGAGCCCTAGTGCAGCCATGGCTCTGACATTTTTACCAGGGAGAAAGCTCACACCAGAAGCTTTGATCCCTCCTCTGCCACCGTTCTCGAAGGACCGGACCATGAGTTGCATCTTCACAGTGTCATGTAGCAGCTGAAGTGGAATGGCCTTGATTCTCTGACTTTGGAAGAAAGTTCTCAGTCCTGCGTGGCTCAGGGCCCCATCGCGGGGTTGCCAGAGCTCAGCAGCCACTGGGATATAGGAATCTTTCATATTTAAGTGAGACCCATCCCTCATCGCCGGTACCCGTAGGTCCTTCCTCACTGGTGCGCTTCATCTCCCAGAGCCGTGCTTACGTCTCAGTTATTTAATAAACAGATCCTTATTTTAATACCTGGTTTTCACTTTTCATCTCCCAGGATGTGTTTTATCTTCAAGTAATGGTTCTGTGAGCCCACTGGAGCTTTAGTGACAACCCAGAAACAAGGCTGGGCTGCTGCTGCTCTGCTCCGAGGCACAGGGTCTGGGGAAGGTGGGAGCCCACTTGGAAGGAGCAAAGACAGTTGGTAAATGGAGCTGTCACAGTGTTCACAGTGCCTGAGGTCTTTCACCTGCAGGGGCTTGTGACCTAACTACTGGGAGATCGCCTACCTCACAGGGGTGGGGGCCAGGCGCTGGTGGAAGTAAAACTTATTTTCTGTAATTTGCCATCTTGATTAGTGGTGAGAAAATTTCTTCTCCAAAACAAATGAGTTGTAGTGATTTATGTGCCGTCTGTTTTCCTTACCAAACCTTCTGCTTACATTTCCATTGTGAGGTGTGGAAAGAGCAGGTTATAATCCCAGCCCTATCAAGTTTGCCCTGCTGTGTGACCTGGAACTACCCCTTTCCCTTTCTGGATTTCAGTTTCCTGCACTGGTTGTCATTGTCTTTTTGCAACCCTCCCTTTAGTTCAAATACAAACAAAACAAAACAAAATAAACAAAATAAAACTCATTTGAGAAACATTCACAAATACGATGAAGTTTATTTCTGCTGACATTCTGAGAAGTGTGGGTGGATCCGTTACCACATTCGGGGAGTTTGGATGGTTTGATTACCAAGCTTCAAACCCCATTTCAGGGCTCACAGGTCCAGTGTTTTGAACGAGTAGGTTGTTATTTGCTTTTCCACCATGAGGAGCCTCCAGGCACTCAGACTTGCTGACAGGAGGATTGGTCAAAGGTGTAATTTCTGTTTTCTGGCAACAAGACCCCAAGAGAGCGAGCAGTCATGGGCTCCTCACAGTGTGTGCTTCCTGGGTGCATGAGCACTCCGGGAGATGTGAGCACTTCTACACTGAGTCTGGTACTGCCCAGTCCCACAGAAGGGCCTCAACAGACGTTCTTTTTTGAGACCCACATCTTGTGTCATTTGCTGACAACACAGAGTAGTTATTCCTGTCTGTCTGGTTCACCACGTTGCTTTCCACCTGAAACATCATGTCTGTCCTAAAGCATTTGCTTTTAATCTGCTTCACATCAAGCCATACATAATTTCATTCACATATTTAGGGAGTGGTGCTGAATGACTTTAAAGTCAGACTGAGAAATTGCAGTATGCTCTGGAGTTGCTTTGGTGGAGTGGGCAAATGCATTAGAACTGTAGCTTTTAGAGCTGAAGAAACCTCAGAGATCCCGATTCAGATGCTGATTCAGTTCTGCTTTTCTTTGGGTAGAAACTGAGGCTCAGGGACCATCTGTAGCTACAGCCAGGGCTGAAGCCAGAGTTGCTGAGTGTGGTAACGCAGAGATGTCTGCTCAAGGACCCATGAGGTCAGAATCCAGGCACAGCTTCATCCACCTGGGGGATGGTGTCTGTTCAACTGTTTGGCCAGAGACTGGACTTGCTCCCTGGTCCACTAATCTCTAAGTCTGGAGCTAGGTGGAAGCAGCCATTCCCGATCCTCAAACAAGTAGTGTATGAGGTCAAAGCAGCCCAGGGTAGCAAAACCCTAGAGTTTGGCATCTCCACCTGTGCTCTCCAGAGAGAGACCCTTTCCCTTGATGAGGACCCCTCTGTGCACAAGAAGCCTGCAGTTCCTGTGGGTTTTGCTTCCATTTGTTTTATTGGACTGAATGCTTCCCACACAACGTACCTTGACCCATGGCAGAGGCTATTAGGGGCTTGGAGAACAGGATCTTGTTTTGCAGGGGGAGGAAAGGAGAGCAGGGAGGGAAGCGACCACTCATCCCTCCCTTCGCATGGAGCAACCATGTCTGAGCTGGAAGCGTGGCTTTCTGAGCCATTGAGGAGAATAAAACAGCAGGACTGTTGCTCACTGATCATCCTCCCAGGCAAGATTACCAGGAAATGATGAGTGGGTGTTAAGAAGAGGTTCAGTTTTATAAAATCAAGCGAACCTCTTCTCTTCTCTGCCCCCCCCCCCGGGCTGTGTGGTGAGCCCTTTCCACGTCTCTCCTTGAGATTCTACACATGAGCTGTGTAACTCAGTTGGCTTCAGCCTGTGTCGTACACCGTGTGCCCAGGGCTGCTTCCCAAAGTCTAAAGAGGATTCAGGTTTCCACTTTTTTTCCCTCAAAGGCAGAACTTATATTTCTTCTTCAGAGAAGGCTGGCAGAGGACCGAGACACTCTGGACCCATGGTGTGTGCCCTTTCCTTATTGCCCTTCCAGTCCGTTGACAAGGAAATCATAGTTTTAATGTACTCTTCATCACGGACACGCATGTAACATTTTTGGCACTTAGTCAGCTGAAGAGAAGCCACGGAGTGAGTCAGTACCATTTAATAATACATAGCTATGAATTTTAATTGAAGTACAAATGCTGAATTATTTCCCGTAAGACAGCCACAGGGAACAACTCCCTCAATGACGTCAAGAAAGGAGGTAATGGGGGCCACCTCAGCAGCTCTTTTTGCCAAAACATTAAACATTCTGAGGCAACTGACAAAGGTATAGATGAGAAGTGGGAAAAAGCTACCCTGAGCCCACAGGAGCAGCAGCCATCTGGCAAAGCTTTTGAACCACAGGTCTACGGTCATGCCCACTCCCACCACCTGCCCAGAGGCCTGCAGTGTGAAGTGATAGCCTTGTGTTGTCCCAGCAGCCCACCCACAATCCTCTGCTTCCGGGAAATGTGAAGTTTCCAAGAGGAGACCCAGGGCCTATTCTGTTTTGGATCATGTTGGGTGCTTCAGATGCATCAAGACAAGTAACATCATCACTCTCTGAGCCCATCACTGGGTCAGCCATAGATTCATTCCCCAGCATCCCCCTGCCAACACACATCCTGACATTCTGCCTCCTCAGAGTAAATCACAGTGTTTTCAGTGCCGACTGCTGACCTTTGAGGCCCAGCCATTTTGAGTTTGGAACAGTTTGAGACTTGATCCTGACTTCTACAGTGGACAGCAACAGTGAGTAGGGTGGTGAGGCACCTCTGGCTTCAGCGATCTTGTTAAAGACCCACAATACCATAACTGAAGGAGGTGTTCATGATGTTTTTGCTCCTGACATATTGCTGGGAGGAAACTGTGCATCTCCATTTATTCACAAGACACACCTTTTTCTGGATAGTGTACATATCTAGGAAAAATAAAAAGAAAAGCAAGATGTACCAGGTCTCTTTTTCTCTAGTGGACCACCCACAGGAGACACAAGTCAACACAATCCCTCTTCCAACTCATTAATTGTCTGCTTTTGAAGGGCAACAATTTAAGTATGAAAAGAACCAGGTGATCTATTTTTCTGAGCCACCATTTTAGTGGTGAACTGCATATCATTTGTCTGAAGTGTGTGTGTGTGTGTGTGTGTGTGTGTGTGTGTGTGTGTGTGTGTGTGTACGTGTTCTGGGCCCCCTTATCAGACTTCAGTGCCACCTACAAGATGACAACATGGTGCTATAGTTCTTAAAATTCCCATGCAGTCCTACCATAAGATTTCCTCCCTTCTTCCAAATTTGTGTTTTTGTCTTTGAGTCACTGTCTAGTGGTGGGTCGGGTCAGGAACAGGGGTTGAGCAAGAAGAAAGACCTGTTATGTCTCATCTTCCCCCACTTGGTAACCGTGGGTCCCATTGTTTCAAAAGGCTGTAATCATGGTTGGCATTTATAAAGCTTTTTTATGGTCTTGAAGTATGGCAATCACGTATAACCACCTAATTATCTTGAAAAACATCAGTGCAATCTTTATTTGGTAGATGAGGGAAGCCAGAAATCACAGGGAAGGTGGTTTAGTGAAGCTCTGGCTGTGTAGGAGTTAATTCCTCCAAGGGTTTTTGAGTGGTGAGTGAGTGGAGAGGGATATACTCAAAGATGAGCAAACTTCATCTATTCTTTTGAGAAACTCAAAGTATGAAATGATCAGTATGAAGGAAATGGGTGTTATGGCAGGAGAGTTAGGATAGAGTAGCTGAATTCACAGAAGGGATTGGAAAAGGAGAGGGGAAGGTGTACAGCAGCTACTGCAAAGCTGAACCTTGAGCACCAGCAAGTGGACAATAGTCACACAGCTTCTCCCATCTCCTCAGTGCCCTCAGCCAGAAAGTGTGGAACTTGAACTTGATGTCTTCTTGGGCTGTTATGTAGTGAGGCTTTGGGGAGGTCAAGAGGGTTTTTTATTTAAAGGTGATATTGTTGAGTAGGGAAAAATGGGCTCTTTAGCACAAATTGCCTTGGGAAGCACTTTAACAAATGTTGTCAAACTCCAAATAAATAACTGGAGAGAGGGAAGTCTTACTGTCTTCTCTTGGGAGAGAGGTATTTTTAAGGCAGTAGGGTGTAGTAGCTCACGGACTAGTAGCTCACCGTGTAGGAGCTACACGGTGTGTAGATCACGGACTGGGCTTTGTACTTAGAAGGAAAGGAATGGAGGGTGTCAGAATTACCCAGGGGAGCCCCCTATGCAGACAGAAGCCCCAGCTCTGCCCAGATATTTTTTATCAGTGGTAATCTGTAAGACTTCCCACTCTTAGATCCTTTAGCTGGTCTATTCATACAGGTACTCCCACTTCCGTGTCAGAAATGGGAACAGTGAGACCATTCCAGCCTTCCCGGATAATGTCTGAAAAGCTAAAGCATTTGGTGAATTCAGTAAGTTTATCAGGAAGGCTTAGATCACTTCAGTAAGAAAATTATTTTGGAATATCACACTTGGAAGGGAGTTTCAGAATCTTTAGTAATTAATAAAAGAAAATCATCTCCAAGTGGAGTTAATGGGGCCAATCTGTCTCATTTAAATTCAGTAGGTTGAATGGGATGTTGTACAGTACGTGTTCAATCATGTTTATTTTGTTTGTTCTCTCTACCTGTTTTTCTTTTTAAATTTTACTAAATTTTGCAAATGCCTTTGAAGGTCTTAGGTAAGTGTATTCCTTAGATTTAGCATAAATTATGCAGCCCCCAAGGCTCAGAAACTGACTTCAAGGCTTCTGGTTTCCTGAGTCCAATTCTGGTTTCCCATGATTTTCCAGTGTGTAGCAATATTGACTGAACAGACATAAGCTTTTTTTTTTTCATATTTGAAGCTCAGAGTCAAGTACAGTTTCCTTGCAAGATAATAGGCACTAAAGTTGTATTTCTTTGAAGTTAATATTGGTAATTACACAAAGATTCTCTCCTCCCCAACTAGCCAAGATAAACTGTAAACATCTTTTAGCACAACTGGATTCTGAGCACTTTTAACTGTCAGTTTATTCTGCTTGTAGCGGGTTTGTTCCAGTGAGGAACAGGTGTGGAAGACACGGGGAGTTCTCTTTAAAGAAAAGGTTAGAAATACCTATCTCTTGAGCTATTTGAAGACTTAATTGAGAAAATAGATAAATGTGCCCTGAATATAGCACCCGTGATTGTTAAAAGACAATGGATGACTATTTTTACTCTCTGAGGGACCTGGAAAGAAAGAAAATGAATAGGAGCAATAGTTTTTCCGGACTGCTTTTAAGTCCTCATGAGTTTCTACCTTAATACACAATCCCATGAAGGATCTCAAAATCCTTAAAGTTAATTTTCAGTTACTTTGCAAAAGAGACTCTGGCCATAGGGAACATACATACTTATTACCCAAAGAGATACTCATTATCCATGGTAACTCAAAGGTGGCTGTCATTCACTGGTCTAGAAAGTGATGCCTGGCGTTCCTGCAGCCACCACATGTGGCCTTTCTGATCAGCTTCATGTGCATAGGGACATTACAGTTGCTCGTCATGATCAGTAGTGCTTCTGCCATTTTGGTTACACAACTTCTTCTACATTTTGCTTTTCCTGAACATTCTCTGCCCTGCTTTTCCGTTCTTGTAGAAAGCACAGATGCTGGTTAGCAACAGAGGGCACTGTTAGCACATTTGCTCTGAGTGGTAAGAAAACCATTCTTCTCATTCATTCATTGGCTCATGTATTCATTTCAGCAAGTCTTGATTTAACATGTCTTGTGTGTACTCACTTGAAAGGGTTGTGAAATATGCATAAGACATGACACTCACAGACCACACACAAAATAACAATATTGTAGGACTGGCCTGAGTGCAAAGGATGTGCTGGGAGGTTTTGGAGACGCTTTTGTAGCCCAGGCAGAATTTCGAAGGCAGCAGGACTGCAGAAGTTCCTCAAATGAGGAGTAGGATATGGGGTGATAAGGATGAATGGCATAGCAGACAACACAAGCAAAAGCAGAGATGTATTGTCATGAACATTAACACTGTAACTAAGACAACCAGTGTGCTGGCAAATATCACAACTACCACTTACAGTCATCACCTTGGCTCACGCAGGGGGTGGGTATTGGAACCATGATGTCACTTGGACCTATTGTAGTCCTGTTACTTAAGGTCTAAAGGTATCATCCTAATTCAATCAATGTGAAAATTAAACCTTTTGAGGGGAGTGACTTGGTTAAGATCACACAAGTACTCACTAACAGTGATAGGATACACAGTTGGTTTTTCTCCATGCAAATACACAAAAAAAATCCTGAATTTTGTGATTCATCCTTGCTGCAAGTGAGGGTTTAGGATATAGAGTACACAGGATATATTTTAGCCCTGAGGCTTCCTTGGGGTTGCAGGGGAAGGTGCTTGATGGAAAGTTGGACTGAGATCATGGGGCTCAACCTAAGAAGAGTCTGAGGTTTGGGAAGCAGAGATGGGTGGTTATAGACCAGTGTCAGCAACATAAGCATAGGTGGAGTTGGGGAGAAAAGGAGGGGTTTCAAGAAGACTAATGAGGAAAACCCTCTAATAACACAAAGTACAATCAGGGGAGATTTAGGAGTAGTCTGCCCCAGTAGGTGGGAGATTTTATCATTGTTGTTATCTATAATTTTGAACATTCAGAAATAATACAAAGCAGATTGGGTTTTAATTGGTTTTATATTGGTTTGAAATTCACTATGGACAACAGCCTTCCCATTGCCTCTTCAGGGAGGCGCCACTCCATGGAATCCTCTCCTCTCCTCTCCCTTCTACACTTAGTCCACTACTGTCAAGACACACAGAAGATGGTCAGGGATTTAGCTTAGTGGTTCTGGCAAGAACCATCTAGCTCATCTTCCTGGCAAGCACAAGGTCCTGAGTTCAATCCTCAGTATCACATACCACAATGCTGGGCATAGTGGCTCACGCCTGTAATCCTGGCACTCAGGAGGAAGAGACAGGAGGATTACTGTGAGTTTGAGGCTACCTAGTGAGTTCAGGGCCAGCCTGAATTGCAAAGCAAGACCCTGTTTCAAAAAACTAAAAAACAAAACCCAAAGACACACAGGAGTCAGGCTGGAAGGAGAGAGACTTGATAGAGACTAAGAAGAGACATTTACAAGAAAAAGAAATAACCAGAGGTACCAAAGCAAACTCACGTTGAGCCTAGGAAAAGCATGACATTGTTCAAACAAATGGGGAGACAAAGGGAAAACAAACGGACTCTGTGTGGAAAGGAACTTTATTGGGCATAAGAACATTCAAGTGGGGACTGGACAACTAGCTGGAACATTTGAATGTAAAATATGTCCTGCTGTCTTTACTGACTGCATGATCTTCATCTTCATCTTCACCACTAAGCTTGCAAATGGTCTTAATAGCTTTTTCACAGGTAAATAAAGTGGTGTGAGGGAAAATTTTCCACATTGTGAGTGTTATACTCCTTGTGAAGACCCCCAAACAAGCTATGGTAGATTTACGATGACAGAATTCTGATCACGGGGGTTTCTGCCTACCTTTTCAATGCATATATTGACCATTTTATTATCTGCTCCCAGCCCAGCCCTACTATCTCCCTGTGGTGCCTGTTAGATGTTTATACCCTCTTCTGTTGGCTCTGAGATTTTTCCTTTGTTGCAGGGAACTGAACCTGCGAAACGCTGAGCTACATCCCAGGCCTTTTACTTCGTGATACCATCTCATTGAATGTCCCAGGCTGGCCTGGAATCTGCAACCCTTCCTCCTGGACCTCCCGAGTAGCTGGATCACTGTCATTCTCTCTCTATCACTCCAGCTCCACAAGGAAACTTAATCAGTAGGGTAGTTTCCCTGGAACTGGGAGATGGAAAACCTAGTGAAGTCTTGGACAAATGTGAACAATTGGTCACTTTCCATCACTGTGCCTGCTGTCCTATTGGATATTTCTTTCTGTAGGAAGCTGCCTCTGATAGCCCACACTCCCAGACTGTGTTCAGTCTCCCTGATGATTAGCTCTGTCCCACCCTCTCTGCCCTTCCATGACCTTTCTCACACTCCTACTGGGGTTATGTCTGCTTCTCTTCTATAGTAGCTGCTTTTGTGCTACCACCACTGCCAGAATCCTGTTCCAAGCTACCATCGTGTTTCTACTGAATGACTGCAGTGTTTTCTTAATCTTGCTCCTTATTCCAAACTTTTCTCCCTTTGGCACATCCCTTCATGAAGCAGACCATGTTACTCTCTTGCTCAAATAGTCTTTGCTTTTCCCTCTCACGAGCTCAATGCCCAAGGCCCAGGAGCTCTGTACCAGTCACTTCTTTTGTATGTATTCTGTTTACTTTCGTTCTTCAGCTGACTCCATGACACAGGCCCCTTATTGTCCCTGGTGCATTTCCAGCATGCTCCTGCCCAAAGCCTTTGCAGGGAGTGTTGCTTGTGCCTTACCTCTCTTCCCCTAGGTGTCCCTGTGACTTACGTTCACCACACCAAGATCACATATCAATGTGCACAATTCAAGACAGGTCTGTCATGAACCCTCTGTCACTGAATTCTTACCATTGCCATATCTATTGTCTCTGTCTGCTTAATTTTTAAAAAATGTATTTACTACTTAACTCCCTTTACCTAACTCCCTTTACTCTAAGTTTGTCTAAACTTATGTTCCTTCTGTATATTTAGCAAATAGGTTTTAGGGTAGGAATTTATCCATAACTCTACTTCCAGAGTTTACAACGGTCCTTAACACAGAGAAGAAACTCAGAAGTAGTCATGGATTAAATGATGAAATGAAGGATTGAATAAGTGTAATCGGCAGTACACTGAGAGTTAGAGTTGCATGTCAGACACTCAAGATTTGGGAAGCACTGAGGAAATTATATTCTAACACCTATTGTCTATTTTTCTAACTATAAAAGGAAAGCATTAGACTTGATACTCTTTGAAGGTACTATAATTTGAGGTATTCTCAGAATCAATAAAAATAAGAACTAGAACCCAAATTTATTGTTAAATGGGGTTCAAAAGCAAAAAGTGATGATTAACAAGATTAGAGCCTGATTATGCAAGTCCCAGCTTGGGAAAAAACATACACAAGAGACATGAGAATTTCCTGTGTGAGGAAATGCAAAGAAGACAGAAGACTAGGCCAAGCTGACATGGACAATCCGCTGTAAGGCTGGGTTCAGCTCAGCCCAGGGACAAATTGCCCTCACAACCCGGAAAATGACATTGGGCCAAGCCAACTCCCACCTGATTGTGAAGTCCTGCACTGATACAGTTTGGAGTTGGAACTACAGTTCTGTCTGGAAACCTTTCCACACACCTGCCTAATGGCCCCCAGAGTAGGCGGATTCTCATATTAGTCATATGAGAACAGAGAGCTTAAGAGAATACATGTAAATTTTGGATTGTACCATTGGGACAATGGGGAAATGTCCACACTTGAGAAAAGGGAAATAGCCTACCAAGCACAAATTTCTGTCACTTACCATGCAGTGTCTAGTGCAAGGGACAGATCAGCCACCGTCTCAGAGAAGGTATGTGAGGAAGGAGTGCAGGGACTGATTTAGTAAATTTAAAGGTAACACTTCAAGAGGTATGGCTGCCACACCCTGGACTCTAGGGACCAGACTGGTTCTTCAACTTCTTTTGTGGATACTGTCTCCATCTCAGTTAGGTCAGGGAGTTACTATCCGCAGTAACCAAATCTGCAGTGTTTCTGTGGTTATCAGGTTGATCTCTCTTTGCTGTTGTGGTTGAATAGGATTTTGTTGTTGTCACCTTGTTTGGTAACACAGCAATGGCAAGTGTTGCAAGTGTAATTGTCACTGCTGAAATGTCTTGTTGACGGCTCCTGGTGTGTGTGTGTGTGTGTGTGTGTGTGTGTGTGTGTGTGTGTGTGTGTGTGTACTGTTGTCCACAGTCTTGATAGAGGGACTCCAGGAACTTGGTTTCCACCTCAAGGAAGTAGATATAGGTTGGATTTAGATCCAGCTAACAGATAGTCAACTCTTATTTCATGCCAGACTTTGTATTGTATGGGCTGTTTTTTGATGCTCAAAATCTCTTAAGAAAGCAGAATTCAAATCACTGGTGCTTCTTATAGATAAGAAAGGTGTGGCTCTGAGATGTTTAGAGACAGGCTTAAGAACTAACTGAGAGCAAGCTGCCAAATCAGGCTTTAACAATTCTGAAATGTGTCTCCGGAGAACTCATTCTTCAAATTTTAAAATCTTAGACAAAGTAGAAGTGTTATAAAAAGGAAAACTCAAAGATGCTAGTTTTGAGGCAACCGTCAGACTTTGGAGGCCATCTGCTGACTCCACCCCTCCACCTGTATCCTCCCCAGTGGTTTCCACAGAGTTCGGAGGAGCACACCCCCCTCCATGGCCTGCAGGGTGGCTCTCTCACTTTCTGCACTGACACACTGCATGTCACTGAGAAGTTCCTGCTTACCAGCTTCAGATGATGGACTCCTTTCTCTCATGAGCATTCACCAGTCAGAAGGCACATGTGGAACTCTCAGTTTCTTCAGACCTTGCAGAACTGTAGACAGCTAAGAGCCCAAGACACCTAACAAATCAACAAATTCAACAATGCCTCATCCTAAAATGAAGAGTCCTGACAGATCAGGGCATCGGATAGACAGTTATCTCCTCTCCTAACCAATAACTGTATCCAAACAGGATAAACAGAGCTCTGAGGCAGGGTTGAGCGCCGCCCTCCATGCCAAACCTTACCTTCTTGTTTTTGCTGGAAGCCTCAGGTGTTCAAGAGGAGTTGAGCAGCGAGGGAGGGCACTAAAGGCAGAGAAGGGGCTGTTTGTAAGCGTTCAGATTGACTTAATAACTGAAAGCGCCGCCCTGGTGGACAACAGTGGAAATCAGCTCTAGCTTTTAGCATTCCTACAACAGCACATTCAACATTACTTATTCTCTCCAAAACTCTACTTTTCCCTACTGCTGTTATCCCTCCTTTTACAAGCAGAGAAGAGCAGGAAGGAGTAGAATTTCTATCTGTCAAGTGTCACCTCAAAGAATTCCACCCAGGTCCACACAAGTGCGGATTCCTGGGGGGCACTGCCATGTAGATGATTTGATCACTGGTAATTGGGTTGACATCATCGAGCAGCCTTAACGGATCTGAATTCTTTCCATAGCTTCTGTCACCATCCGTCTAATGGTGAAAACCCTGGGTTTGAAGCTAAGAGATTATGCAAAAGCAAATAAAGGAAACTAAAATGTCATATTCCTTTGGAGAGAGGATTTCCCCTAGGTTCTGAGCAAGTCTTCAAAGGGAAATACATGGACAGTCTTAATTACCTACAATTGGATGCAGATTCAAGACTTTTAGAATAAAATTTCGGACCATGAAAGCAATGGTCACTTGTTCTTCATCCTGTGTCAAAGTGGAGTTTTCAAAATGAATTATCTCTGATCCAATGAGACTGACAGAGTCCTGAATGAATCAGAATAAACCGCTCTGTTCCTGAGTGAACCTTCATCTCCTGTACTATTAGATCTTTCTCAAAACAGTTTTTCAGAGTATTGTGGCTCTTTTTATTTCTCTGCTTCTTCTTGGACCATCTACTAACTTTCCTCACTTCATATAAGTTCTTTAGAAACTCTTCTCTGGTCCACAAAGTCTTCGTTTAAATGCCTCTTGGAACACTTCTATAGCTAACAGAACATCACTCACATAGCCTTCTTACACCAATATTTTCATCTGTCTCAATCCCTAGATTAGGAGATATACTAGGGTGTGAAAGACTGTCTTATGCTTTCAGACCAAGCCCTGCTATAATGTCCAATCCAATGAGAACACTCAAAACTGTGAAAGAATGAATAAGTGAAATGATGTGTCTACAAAGTGCATTCTGTCATAGTCTTAGATTGCCATTATGACATGCTTATGAGAAAAATAAGACCTTTTATGACTTTTAATACTCCAATTCCAATTTTATAGTTGAGGAAAATAGGCTCAGATTAAAAGGAAGACAGCTGAAACATACCTATAGAAGATATCAAACCTTTTATCATGCTCACCATCCTCATAACTCATCTTTGAAAAGCTATTTTATCCACACTGTTAACTTGAATACAGTGAAATTTATATTTTTCAAAGTGTGGTTTTTTGAGCTTTAAGAAATGCTTGGTGTCACATAGCTACCACTACCAGCGTGACATGAGACAGTTCTTGTCCCTTTGTATTGTCCTTTGAAAGCATTCACACAGACACACACACAGACACACACACACACACACACACACACACACACACATTGTCAATCACTTATTTGTTCTTCATCTCTGTAACTTTTATAATCACATTTTTAACAAATAGAAAACCCAGCCTCACAGAGTTGAAGCAACTTGCCCAGGTAGCAAGTAGCTAACAGATGATTCAATTTTCATTTGAACTCTGCGTTTCTGGCCTCTGCAAAGGTGGAAAACATCAGCATGAAGCCAAGGAAAACAGCAGTCACCTTCGCGTGCCCACCTCTTGCCTTCCATAGAGAAAGCTCTGTCTTCAGTCCTCTGTGAGACAGAGAGCAAAATACAGCCTCATCACAGAAGGCAAAATCTGATAATGTTCCACCTCTGACCATTCCCGAGGTGCTGAGCGAAAACTCAGTGTCTGCCCAGTAGAATAATCTGAAAACCATTATCCTGTGCAGGCAGCTCAGTAGAATGTGGCATAAGAGATGGGTCTTTTTCCATTTCTCTTGCTTATCTGCAGAGCAGTAGGTTCTGAAAGGAGGTCCCTGCTGAGCCTCCTGACTCCCCAACTCCCCACTGAGGCCCGGGGGCACTTTGCCAGACAGAGGTGAGACCGCAGGTGAGCCTTGATTGCACAAAGTGGGTGCTGTTGCTAATTGGGTTGATGTAATTAACTGTCGTAGCTGTTCACCAGGGAAGCCAGCCATGGTCTCAGCAAGAGCAGCCTGGCTGGGCCAGCCAGCTGCAGTGAGCACTGATCTTGCAGGAGCTCCAAAAGCAAACAGGTTTAGAGGCAGCTTCAAAGAGCTGTGTGGCTGCTGGGAGGAGGCCATTTTCCTGGGAGGCCTTGGCTCCACATGCTGTAAGCAATACAGAAATAATTTTATCTTCCCCCGTTTAATCAGGGTGATACTGGGGCCACTTTTGTTTAACAATGATTCTCTTCTGGAACTAGAAAAAGATCATGTTTGAAGCAGAAGGGTGATGAATGACCTGTGATGTACCCATATGCAAGAAATAGCTGTAGGCCTCCTGCTTCTGTGCTGGGGCCCTGGCAGCAGTCGCTTTTCCCCACTGTCCTGAGACTCCATCCTCTGCATTTTCCCATTAGAATGTGCTGTAGGAAGTAGTCTGTGGTTCTAGGGACTGATCTTTCTCCTTTCTCTTTCTACTTTGGCTGCACAGTGCTGTCCGTTAATGAAGGTATATCTGCAGGACAGGGCTTCTCTGAACTTTTCCCCACATGCTCTAGAGACAGCAGTCTCCACAGTTCACATCAACACACCCCACAGTTTGCAGACTGACCAACCCAAGGGACTAGCACAAAACTGGATGCAGCAAACAGTGACAGTTCACCATCTGTATCCAGCACGGTTACCAGTGCAGCCGGGTGATTTTGGGAAAGGTATGTATTTCCTGTAGGAATGTTATCTTTCTTGTGTGTGCAATGGAAGAAAGGATACCTGTTTTGTTTGTTTGTTTGTTTGTTTGTTTGTTTGTTTTTGAGACAGGGCCTCGCTTTGTAGTTCAGGCTGGCCCTGAGCTCAGCCTCAAACTCACATCACAGCAATCTTCCTGCCTCTGCCTCCCGAGTGCTGGGATTCCAGGTGTGAGCCACCACGCCCGGCACTGTGGTATATAGTACTGATTGCTGCCGGGCATGAGTGTTCACACCCAGTATTGTATGTGGTTAACTGGGGATCGAACCCAAGTCCTTGCACTTGCAAGACAGGTGCCAGAACCACTGAGCTAAATCCCCAGCCCAAGGATACTTGTTTTACAGGATAGTAGAGATGTGATGCCATCCAAAGCAGAGTATTAATTATAGTCCTTCCTGTCATCATCATCATCATCATCATCATCATCATCATCATTGTTCAACGGTTTAGTGTAAGTCATGTCTGGGTATTGCTATAATTACCTTCCTAAGGTTTTCTCTGTCTTTTGCCATCCGTCCTTCTTACAACTCATTGTGTGGAGTACTTCAACCCATGCCCAGTCTACCACTCTTAAAGTGGACATGAGTCCTAAGAATCTGTTCTCTTGTATCCTAGACCCTAGAGTGGTATGTACCAGGATCCTCCTTTCCCCCACATTTAGAGTTCAGAGCCCAGGACCAAGTCAATGGTGCCAACACTTGGTTATTCTCCCGTATCCTATCCTGATGACCCTGATCACACAGAATCATGTTTCTGTCCTAAATACAACTTAGAGTAAGGAAATAGCAGGGCTGACATGGACACTGAGAAGCTCTTCTTTTTCTACCCCACTACACTCTGAAAGTGTGTGCAGAGGGCTTTCCTCAGGGTCAGAGAGAGCACTTTCCATTTTTGCCCACTTAGACTTTCTTGTAATGTTATCTGGTTATCAGAAGAGGGTGTGGCTCAGAATATGTGCATTTAAATCATAAGATGCAAGATAATTTGAATGCAGGAAACTATATTTTACACCACAGGTAAATAATAGTGTAGGCGTGATAGATGCTAAAACTGTTGTGTTGCCCATTTCTTGGACTGAAATGAGAGCAGGTCCCCTCGCCTTACCATCTTTCAAGTTACCTCATGTCCTTTCTTTCTTTGACCTCAACAGTGGGAAAATAAGGCATAATTAAAATGAATTTGGACACATGAAAGATTTAATAAATTAGGCAGTCACTTCCCTCATAGGAATGCGACCAGCATGTCTGAAGTTCAGAGTTAATTAAAATGCCTTTGTCAGTTGAATGTCTGTAGAATTCTCATCACATTAATTCTTGGGATTTGAAGACCTCAGCTTCCATCTTTGGGACTCCAGGTTGCGTGACCGTTGAATCTGAATTCTTTGTGGTCAAACTCTAAGGACTAAGAGAAATTTTTAAAACCAGGAAATTAGAAATTATGGGTTAAGACATTTTGAAGCTTTTCACAGTGCACATTCTGTAAGTTCATTACCACTGGACTGAGAGATTAACATGTAATTATTTCATCCCCTGGCTTAGAACTACCAAATTTCTCCTTTCTTAAATGAGTCCCCAGCCATTTTGCCACCTTCTTTCTTTGCTATAAAATGAAAATTGCAAGTGGCCCTTTCTGAGGCTTTGAGCAAGTATGCTAAAAAATATGAAGGAGAAGTGCTACTAAGCAAAAGCAACTATTGCTAGATGTTGGGGTTAAAAATGAATTTTTTTGTGTGTTTTCTTCTCATATTTTCCAGTGTTTGACAGTGAAATATTTATTAATTTTATCTTACCTGTATACATATTTCATAAGGCTGTATACAGTGACATACAAAGTCCTATGTACAGTAAAAAGATGCAACATATCAGGATGTTATTGTAATTTAGTCATCATTCTATCTTTTGTTCTCTGTAACCTCATGGAGCTTATTTCTCTCTTTTCCTTGAGATCAAATCTAAACAATTTAAAGGATACTCTGTTCTGCAATCACCAAGAGACTGTGCTTTCTCCAGCCAATGCAAAACAGTGTGGTCACAGCCCATCATGCAGTACTTCCTCTTTTGATCCAGGCCTAGAGGAGTGAGGAGAGACAGCACAGAAGGTGAGAGACCTGGGTGGAGAATAAAGCACTGAGTCATTACGTTCTCATCAGATGTCTGTTGTTAGGCCTCAGCCCACCCAGTAGCCTAAGGCAAAGTCTCCTGGTCACTGCTTTCCCCATCTCTGGGCCCTAATGCTGACCAGCCATCCCCTCTGGCACCTTATATGGGAAAGCTAATTAGAAAATTCCTCTTGCAGGAATGCTGATGAGAGACCTTTCACAGAGTCCAACCACAGTGCCCAAGGGCTCTGTGACTCAACAGTGGAGCTGTCTTCCAACACCCAGACATGATCACTATCCAGCCCATAAAAGGAGGTGACCTATCTGGCAAAGGCCAGGCAAATTCACAAGGGCCAATCAGGAGGATTAGACTCGGGAGTGGCCGCTGCTGATGGTGCTCCAGAAAGTACTAGTTACACCCATGTTATCAAGGCAAGAAGCAAGTCAAGCAACACATTTATTAATTCATTTATTTTGGAGTATTTATTGTTTACCGCTAAGGTACCAAAGGCTGCTAGGAGTGAAAACTAAGATCAATCAGATAACTCTAGGGTCTGAATCTAGTAACAAGGCAATAAAAGAAGTTAAAATATTAAATGCTGTGTAATTGCTATAAACAAAACCATGTGCAAGAAGCCACAGAATTAAAAAGCCAGAGAAAGTTTAGTTTGAGATGGACAGTAAAGTAAGGGTTCATAAGGCAGCTAAACCATATCTCAAAGGGTGATAGAAGCTTATCACATGCTCAACAAACCAGAGAGCGACACATGTATATAAGTAATAGGATAAATAAAAGAGTAAACCCCACAGCTTTTGGAGAGTTAATGTCATGTCCTAAACTTCCCTGTTCAACCCCATCACCCTCTAAAATTATGGAGTGATTTTTTTTCTTCTTTACTGTAACTAAAGCTTACAGGAAGTTTGGTATTGCTAAAGGAGTCTGGCAAATTGAAAGAGAAAAGCAGCACTTGAGAAGGGGGGGGGGCTCTTGAAAAACAGCAACAACAACAACAAAAACATGTCTTCACTGTGGGATCCAGCATGCAGCATCTTAGCCAAAGGCCCAGCCTGAGCTGGCGCTGGATGATTCTTCTACTTTATCTGCCAACTTCAGTATTTGATGTTCGTTTTTACTAGAATGCTGGGGAAGTACCCTTAACCATCTGTGTGTATGTATTTTTTTAATGTTGTTATTGCTCATGTTTTCTGTTTTGTTTTGTTTTAATTTTTGTTATTTCTCAACATACCCTGCCCTTGAGTGTGTAATGAGGTGTAAACTTCACTGTTTAACAACTTTGGGAGAGGATTATGTACCTAGTCAGTACAGCTTTTACCCATGATGTTCACCATTTCCTGTCTCTCCCGAGAGGAAAACCACCCAAGCAAAGCCACAGAGTCTGCTCCTCATTCCCTCACTTGACTCATTTCTGTAGCTTGAAGAATAAAGCAACAAAGGACAGGAATAAATAATGAGAGGAGAGGACCTGGATACTTGGGAGACCAGAAGGCTGACCATATTTCTGGAAACAAATAGGAGCAGAGAGGTCGTCTTTGCATTCACACACTGTTTCAAACACATATCTTCTGCATTCGTGCCTCTGTAGAGAAAATGTAGGGACTTTGAAATATAAATTCAAAGTGACGGATGTCTCATTGCCTAGAGAAAGCAGAATTTCCTCTGGAGATCTATCATCTTGAAGTAGATGGGGGAGAGATCAGTCATGTCTTTCGAGAATATTCTTACGAAGTACCTCATTGCCTGTCTTCAAGATCACTGGCTTCCATATACAGTGTGTAGGATCAGACTTCAACTTTCGTCCTTCTATCCTGAAAGATTGAGCACTCGTGCATTCACTGTTTTAAATGAATGTCAAGATGGTTTCTCCAAATCCTTTCTCTAGTCCACATGACACCACCAAACTACCTTTCTGTAAATAACAGGGTGAAACTGTCACCCTCATGCTTTTCAAGCTTTCTGAGCTGTCTGAAGTTTGTAAGTCAGAAATTCAGCTGACCAAACCGTCCACTCCGAGCTCCTAGACTGTTCTCTAACTTCCCAGGTTTTTGTCTTCGACATCCTAGCCCTTCCAGGAACAAACTTTGCCCCTCACTTTTCTACTTGATGTATAGATTCGATCCAACTAGAACCAAGTGCTTTGGAATCCAGTACTACACACTCATTTGCCTGCTCACGGCGGGCCGGGGCTTGGCTGTTTCTTTCAGCTTGGACTTCTTTTGACTCTCCAAAATGAAAAATATGTAATGCATAATTCAACTTCCTTGAGGTTCTATAATCCCAATAATTCCTCTGTCCTTCAGGGGAAAACTAATAACGTCTTACTGTGTTTCTCATTGGTCCACTTTGAGCTTCTTTCTTCTCTGTATTGCTGAAAACTTCTTCTGTGAGAACAGAAGTAACTGAAAAGTGAAGATCACCTCTCCATTTTATTCAGTGGAATATCCTAAGTACCCCAAACTGCCTAGCAAGTCCTGGGTAATGTACAATGGTTTATTGAGTAAAGTAGTCTGATTAAACTTCTGTATTTATTTTTTGAACAACTACACTATGCCAGGTACTATGGAAAAGTCACCTCCACATTCTAGGCAGAGTTCATTTTCCTCTTATATTGTGTGTTGACTGAAGGAATAGAAATGCACAATACACTAAGAATTTCATAAACATTTATTCTGCTAATTATATAATGAATGAACACATGCTTTTATAAATGACTAATTTCTCCTGATATACTTTTATGTATAACCAATTTCTTTCTTTCTGCCTCTATTTATTAGAGTTCTTTAACAAGAATTTGAGTTATATTTGAAAAGAAAAAAACAACATTATATATTTGTATTACCTTTGTTACTATAAATACTTCTTGTGGACTCCAAGAGTATATTTTGTCTTTCATTTTGGAATTAAGTGCAAGTGGTAATGAGGAGGGATCAAAATTGAAATAATTAAATTAAATAAATCCAAAAAATAAAAATCTCACATACATTACATATAAAAATTGTACTTCTTAACTTTTTTGTTTGCATTCTAGACACATATTATAAGCACTTAACATCTGTGCTATTTGGATAGCCTGCATATGTCCTAAAAAACTTGCTTCTCAATGGAGAGAATTAGCTTTCAAACCTGGGACGCTGCTCTCTAGCCCACTTTTACAGTCACTGGTGCGATCATGATACAGCAGTTGCCATGTTCATGAGAATTATAAATCACTGTGTTTTAGGTAGTTTATGGAGACATTTATGAGGTCAGATTTAGGTTTATTTGCCATTGTGCTGTTGTTAATTAGCTCAGTCCCAAACACAGAACAGAAGCTGAAAATGTACTTGATTATCAGACGGTTGATAATTCAGTTGATTTATTGAATGAATGAATGTTTATTTACATCTTGCAGTAAGATTCAGAATTTGCTTCATTTTAGAATAACAAAACCAAATATATTAATTGTGGTTCTGATGGCTTCACAGTCTAGTACATCAATAAACTCACAATGAATTAATTGAAAGTGATATGAAATAATCCCATCAAATAGTTACAAATGAAACTTTAAATCCATAAATCAGGTGGTAGTGAATAATCTCGAGAGTAGAAATGTGATGTCTTCAAGAAAGATTATCAAATCACATAAAAGACATAACATGAGTTATGCACCAGGGATAAGGATGATTCCTCCAAGTAACTAAGACTTTTGTCACATTACACAAAGCTACAATGTCAATAGGCTAAAAAAGAAAAAAACTTCTATAATCATATCTCTTAAGAGGTACAGAAAAAGCATTGGACAATTCTCACTCCCATTAATGGTAAAAGCTATCAAACAGACTAGAAATAGATGGTGAATAGATAGTACAGTGCCTGCTCACACCCCTTGAAGCTCACATTTCACTGTCATGTGGTCTGAACAACAGGGAGCTACAGAGCCTACTGTATACCTGTAAGTTCTCAGGGTTACTTTGTTTTGTTTCTTTTCTATCTTCTTATTCCTTGGTTTTGAAATAAGAATGATGTTTGCCCTATGACACTATGTCTTGTATTCTATGACATGTATTTTACTTTTACAGAGATTCACAGCTAAGAGTTTGTCTTGAATCTGAGAAAAGATTTTGACATGGACTTTTGAAAATTTCTGGAACTATTGAAAAGTTGGAGAAGAGGTTACTGTATTCTTGATTGTGTGCAAAATAGTTACAACATGTTATGCAGAATTATTAACTTGTTATTGCATTTCTTGGAGGTCAAATGTGATTTAAGGATACTTGTTTACCTATAAAGTAGATGTAGGATGCCATGTTGCAGTTGAGCATGATTGTGTTAACTTGTTGGCTTTGGAATCTTCATGGCAACTGGTGAGTCAGGCTTCTGTTGTGTTTGGGTGAGTTGTGGAGGCCTGACCATGGGGGTCAGGGATTTAGTTCAGTGGTTTTGGCTCCTGCCTTGCAAAAGCAAGGCAATGAGTTCAATCCCCAGTACAAAAACCAGAAAGGATTACAGATAGCATATAGTCATAAAAATATTGGAAACATCACTCCTACTAGGAACTTCAAATTTAAAACAACTATGCTAAAAGTCAAGGCACTAACAATACTAATTATTGGTGATGAGATGGAATGACATGAGCTCTCATTAATTCCTGTTGAGAATCCAAAATGATACAGTTGCTTGGGAGATGGTTTGACATTTTTGTTTTACAAAGAATAAATATATTCTTAAGATCTTATCATCTTACTGTTAGAATTTATTCAAATAAGCTGAAAATGTATGTT
Source organism: Petromus typicus (assembly GCA_004026965.1). Lineage (NCBI taxonomy): Eukaryota > Metazoa > Chordata > Mammalia > Rodentia > Petromuridae > Petromus > Petromus typicus. Next base: position 10,474 of record PVIR01001236.1, on the reverse strand, counting down.
CACACAGCAACTTTAATGGGAATATTTATACATCATTTATAATTTCTTAAACATGAATGAGCACTGGTGAGGGGGCTCATGACAAACAAGGATCCATATGGAGATTCCAAAATATTTAGTGGAATGTGTTGATACTATAATAGTGGACAGATATTAATATGCACTGTAAAAACCTGCAAAATGTACAGTACAAGGGTTATTTTAATGTAATATGGAATTTGATTAATAATATAATATTGACTGTGACAAATGCAATAAAAAGCAATATATTAATAATACTAAAGAAAATTAGAGGATGCTGAGCTGAATGTTACATGGTGACTATACTTTCAAAATGGTTTTCTGAAAAGTTTAACCTGTTAAAAAGTTTATAAATTCTTTAAAGCACTTGATGAAGGCCAACAGTGTTACTATGATAAATCTAAGAAAGATACAGAATACAAGAAAACACGGATTAAACCACTTTTTACATTTTCATGTTTAAAATAAAAATTCTCTATCATCATAAAATAAATCATATGTTATTTTTGTTATAGATGAAGAGATGTACTTTTCTGATTGAGAAAAAGGTATTATATGCCAATGTTACAGCAAAAAATCCTTATCCTCACTTTATATTATGGAGTCCACAGGCTGTAAGATGTAGCTTAGTGACAGACAGTGGAGATAGGTAAAGGACAATAATAAAAATAAATTTGAAGAAAATGTAGTTTCTAGTAATCTTTAGACAAGAGGCTTCTCAGAGAGAGTGGGAGAAAAGGAGAGAGAGTCTTTACTTCACAGATGAGATGATCTAATACTGTAGGTCCATTCAGTTAGATGTCACTCAGCGAACGTTGTGTGGACAATAAAGCATCTGAGGGAGTCAGAAATGTATCGGACATGTTCCATCTTCCTGCAAGCTCAAAATGCAGTCATGAACATGAGAGGATAGGCACTATTAAGGACAATAAAAATTGGTTAACTGTTGATAGCTTGAGGAGACTGGAATTATTGACAAGCAGAAAGAAGCAAGAATCATGGAGAAGTCAAAAATTCAATCAAGTCTTATTCAAGAAGACTGATTTGTAAATTAGATATATGGAAGGAGAAGAATTTTAGGCAAAGGGAAGATGGTGAACAGGGCAAATGAGAAGCGAACACAGAATTGTAGGAAAAGAGTTGACGAGGGAAGATCTGAAAGACCAGTGCTCTGGTAGTATTTGAGAATGATAAGATCTCTGTTTAGACAATGTACATAAAACTTAAAGGCTGGCTGGCTGACTTCATATTCCCAGTAAACATATTTTTAGCCAAAACTTTAAAATGGGAGGAATTTCTCTCCCAAAAATGTATATTCAGAGAATACAAGGGGTTTACAGAATAAAAATTTGTAATTTCCTTTGTGGAAACTGAAAAGCAATTTTGAGAAAAGAGTAGATTAAAGAAGGCACAGAATGAAAAATGTGTTTCAGAAGCAAGAGAGGGGAGGTGGCATCTTGGTATAGTAAAAGCACCTGTGTGAAACTATCTAAAGGTAGCCTTGGATGAATTTTGACTCTAATCCAGACCGTACCTGAATCCTAAAATGTCCATAGTATAATAATAGATCACAATTTCAGAAAACATTCCTCTGAACCACAGTCAGGTATTAGTATATGTGCAGACACATCTGCTTGTCTCTCTGTCTGCCCGCCTTCCTCTGCTTGCTAAAGATGAGCACTTTAACATAAATTGTCTAAATATACAGAAAAATCATTTTATATAGATTGCTTAGCCCCCATTTTCAGGTGAGAAAATTGCAAAACAAAGAAGCTGAATTAGTAACAGCAATGATGAGAATAAACCATAGTCTTTCTGGCACAATCCACTTCATGGTCCACTACACCACACGCACATCACCTTGAACAGAAGACTAGCATAGGTATGCAAACACAGAGGACAATGTCTTCTTGGTCCTGGCACATTTAGACTCTGTTAAGAGATGGGAAAACCAGATAATGTTTCAAATAACTATTGAGCCCCTATGTTTCTGAGTAACCATAATAAAATCTAATTGATAGTAATTGTACAGTTTGGAAAGGGCCATCTTCATTTGAAAAATGACATTGCCATCTACCTACACTTTATAGAATCAGAATTATGAGCTGGATTTTAGAGATGTGGGAAATGCAAACTAGATAAGTACAGTATAGTCATATAGATGGATCAAAGCTACATGCAAATAGAGCTCTTCATCTTCCTGGTGTGAATCACATTTTCAGACGTTGGGGGAAACAAAGCATTATTATTTGATGTTGCAGTGGGAGTCACTGACAGTGGTAGTGCTAGTAGTATTGCATTGGCTGGGGTTAAAGAACAGCAGTGAGGTTGGCATAGACTGTGGGCAGATATTAATGGGCTCAGATCAAGATTACAGGTACAAACACTTCTGAAGCCATCTGAAGGCCAAGCCAGATGAAGCCTCCAAAGCAGTGATTTTAGTTCAGTATTCCCCCTCAGTTACATGGTGCTTTTTAATTTCAAGATCATGAGGTCCTGATTTTTAACAGAAGCAAATGGCCACTTCCTTTACATCAAAATGAATCTTTCATGAGATGAGGGACAGCATACACACCAGTGCCTGAATGCTATCCCTTTTTTTCTGCACTAATAGTACCTAGAGGCATGTACAATGAATAAATGACATGCGATAAAACTCTCCTTATCGTGGTATTGCTAACACATCTCTCTGCCACCTGCTATTACTGTCAGCCTTCTGGAAAAGTGACTCAGTTTCACCTGAAGGGAAAAGGAACTAGGTGGTGGGTAAGGCTGATGACATGCAGCATGACTAATTATTCCCAGAAATGAAGGGTTGATCTCTTGCCCCGCGGCAGGCTGCTGTGTGGCAGCTGCTTTCCAGAGCCTCTCCCATACGGTTGCCAGTTTCCTTAATCCCAGGCCAGTCACTACCTATATTGAAGGACAAAAAGAAAATGGTCTTTTTGGCAGCTTTTCTCTTGCCAATCATAAAACTTTGCTGATTTATGACGAGGGTGGAGTGGAAGGCAGTGAAACTAATGAGCTAACTTTACAGCGAGGATTATTTTTAAGGCTTGGTCATTTCTAATGACATGGAACTATATGTGAGGAATTTTCTAACCTCCTGGTTCTTGTACTTGCAGCACGTGACGATCACATGGGGAGATTTCAGAAGATTATCAATGCCTAAGCTTTGAAAGGTTCAAAGATCCTCAGTTTCTACTAGAAAAAACAGTTTGAGGACCACTAATCAATAGACAACCTTTTATTTGGGGGATTTAATTTCCAAAGTCTTCTCACTTCTGTTATTCATTTTATTCCCTGGTTTAAGCAGAATTTCTTTCCTCATTTTATTGAAGATAACAAGTCAGTACCCAGTGCCCTGGTTCCATTTCAACTCTTCTCCCTTGGAATAGTGAAGGTTCTCCTTGGGATGAATGAAGAGTGAAAGGTAGACAGAGGGGTTCATGCTTCAGTATATACGATGATAAGGAAGTCGATCACTGAGAGGAACACTTGAATTCTGAAGCCTTTCCATCACTTGTCAAGCTTTTCATATACAGTAAAATCTGCAGGACTTCAGGGAACTGTTTCTGTCAAGCATGTGCATTACAGTCACCTCAGGGTCTTGCTAAAATGCAGAATCTGATGTTCAACCCAGAAGAATCTAGTCAGAGAGAGAACTTGGCAGTCTGTGTTCTGGTGCCCAACGTGACCCTTGTGCTACTGAAGTCAGAGCCCCAGAGCTCTGGAGTTTTTGTGTTCATTTTTCCAGCTCCTGTGACTCTGCACTGAGATTCAGGACAAAGATTGGATGATCTGCTGAACACGTTTAGTAAGTTCTTTTCTAGACAGAGAACCTAGAAGACTCCTCCAAATCTCATAACTGAGGCATTAGAAAAATTTCTTCTAGAATTACACAATGTGTGAGTTTCTAGGAGGCAAACATAGAAAAATCAGAACTGCAAAGAAAGGGGATTTATACAGGCACTGGTTACAGATACTCAAGGTGAATGGTTATTATATCCTTATGGCTAACTATTAGTGCAGCTTTCTGTCTGTCACAGAAAATAAAATCATGGGGAGACTCGGAGGGGAAAGTGCATTGATTGAATTTAGAATCCGAAGAATATCACTCCAGTCCCACTTCTGATTATCCAAGTGACATCGGGTTGTCTTCTCAGCTCTCAGTGTCCATATTTCTATATATGATTGGGGCCTGCCATGTTAGTATAAGAGGACTCTTTTAAACTTCAAATTGTATGAAGTATGAAAGCGCTATAAAATAATTTTGTGCAAGTAGAATTTTTTTGCAACATTGAATCATAAACATAATAATTGGATAAAAAATTCTACTGTATACAACATATATATTTCTCATACACATGCACGAAATGATCCCCAAAGATTATAGAGAGAAAAGAGGGCCCTAAAATTTAAAAAAGAATTAGCCCTGCCAGAGCATAGCTTCTAGCCTCTGACTAGCACTTTTAATTCAACAATACATTGAATTGAAGGATGTGAAAAAAGGAAAAGCCTTGGGCAGAGAGAGAAAAGGGGAGGAAAGCAATATTCGCCACAAGTAAGGAAAGCATGTCATATGCATGTCCTATGCTAAAATCAGACTCATGATTTTGTGCATAAAAGTTTATACTACCCAAGTCAGAAGATCTTTTGTCAACTGTTACAAGATGATAGAAGAAGACTGTTCATCATGAAACACCTTCAGGCATATCACTGTTTTGATCTTCAATTCATCTGCCCACGTGCTGAGAAGCCCTTCACACCAGTCCTGCCACTAAGAGGGGACTGCTTTTTAGATGATTTAGAGAGGCAACAGAGTGGTCACATGCTTTCCATTTCATATTGTGAAGAAAAAGAGGGAACAACTATAGCAGAGCATAGTTACTAAATAATTCAGAGGTGAATCTGTGCTCTAGAAAAAAATATTTAAAAATAATCAATATTAGAAAGGTAAAGTTCAAGCCAAAAACATAATTCTACAAACAAATCTGACAACTCAGTGAACTTTCTTATACATAAATATTTACCTCTATTTTAGATAAGATCATTTAGTAGATTCAGGAAGTAAAAATTCCAGGTCAAAGGATGTGGTCATTTTAAAACTCTTTGAACATTTCACCCCACTGATTTCCTGCAAGATGACAGCAATTTACATTGCTGTCAAAATGGAGGAAGTTCTCGCTTGACCCTGGGATACAGTTTGATATCAATTGATAAGATGGAATCAAACTCGTTGCTTCATTCAAACCTTCTTTCATAATCCATGTGAAGAGGTCTGTTCCTCTTTAATCACTGTGTATGAAGTTAGCTTCTATTTCTATTGCATATTCTTCATCAAGTTGAAGAAATTGCTCTTGATTCCTATTTTGATAAGAGTTGTAATTAAATTATGAATGGGATTCAATTTTCTTAGCATTAGGTCTGCATTTATTTAAAGGATCTCACATTTATTCTGCTTATATTATGAATCCCATTGATGACAATATATAATTGTCAATCATTATTACATTTCTGGGATAAACCCCATTTTGTCTGTATTATTTGTCTGTTATTATTTCTGTATATTTCTGGGTTCACGTTGTTAATGTTTTGATAGGAATTTTTGTGTTGGCTTGCCTGAAGAATTTTGGGTTTTTTTGATTATTTTCTTGTAATGCTCTCATAGCAGAGTAATGGCCCATTAAAGAAGGTGGTAAGTCACTCATATTTTATGCAAGAGTTTGTCTGGGGTTGTTTAGACTGTTTAAAATCATATTAGACAGAATTCATTAAAAAGACCATCTGAAACTGGTCTTATGTGACAAAAATTTTCCATCACAACTTCATTTCCTCTAATAGATATAGGCAGGCCAGCATTTCTATTTCATTTTCACTAATTTTGGCAATTTGTGTCACTCATGATTACTGGCCATGTCACTAATTAAATCCATTAGCTCCTGTACACTCATATATTTACAAATATTTTGCATGTGAACAATTATCTATGCTTTAAGCTAAATGTGTGTTCCAACTGTCGACATCAAACACAATCCATGACCACGTGGAGGATTTTAGCCGTCTCCCTGGGCTCTCCCATAAACTCCCACTGCAGCAATGAGAAGCTTGGACCCTGCTCTCTGCCACTCATATGTTAACTGTTCAGGTCCAGAATGTATGTGCAGCACTATCATAATTGGTGACTCTAGTGCTGTTGAAAACAACTTTATTAATGAGAATACAGTGCTTTTGTATATTATTTTTCTTTAAGTTTTATACACTCAACTAATTTTCAGAGTTTACTAACTGAATCACCCAAACCATTCAGTGAGGTTGTTTCATGCATTTCTTTTTCTTTTTTTTTTTTTTTTTGAGACAGGGTCTCGCTTTGTGGTTCAGGCTGGCCCTGAGCTCAGCCTCCAACTCACATCACAATCCTCCTGCCTCTGCCTCCCGAGTGCTGGGATTACAGGCGTGAGCTACCATGCCCGGCACTGTGGTATGTGGTACTGGTTGCTGCTGCATGTGGGTCTCCACACCCAGTATTGTTCTGTGGTTACCGGGGAATCGAACCCGGGCCCTTGTGCTTGCAAGACAGGCCCCGGAACCACTGAGCTAACTCCCCGGCCCCCGTTTCATGCATTTCTAAAACAGCCAGCTTCTCTTGCTACAGTCTGCACTCTTTCTTGGCATCTCCCAGCTTCACAAGTGATTTTTTTAGGAACACATTCAAGTTTATATCTTGGATTTTAAATTTCTGTAGATTTTGATAAATGCAGTAAGTCACATATATGTTAGTTTTGCACGAGATCATTTCAGGCCTCTAAAAACCGCTTATGTTTCCCCTGCTCACTGGGCTTGGGCTTAAACCTGGCAACTACCACATATTTGCTGTTTCTAAAATACCACGTATTTGAAACTATAAGACTATATAGCCTTTTCAGACTGGCTTCTTTCACATAACTATCATCACTTAATCCTTTCCCAAATATTTTTATGTCTTGAGAGTTTACTTATATTTATCAATGAATATTATTGTATTGAATGAACATATCACAATTTCTGTATTTCTTCATGTACTGAAGGGCATTTTTGTTGCTCCCAGGACTGATGAATTTAAATAAAACTATCTTAAACATCTGTGTGCATATTTTGCTGTACTTATAAATCTTCTAATGAATTAGGAGCATCATTTCTGTATCAGATACGACTAACTTAATTTTTGTAAGAATCTGGTAAAGGATCTTCTGAAGCAAATATAACATTTTTATTACCATTGCCAATAAATAAAAATTTCTGCTTTTAAGGATTTGCACAATTAATTTGTATTTCAAGTACTTTCCTTTGCTTTAGTTTAATCATCCCTATATACATTTAATGGTGTTTCATTGCTTTAATTTTCAAATTCCTAGTGATAAATACAATAGAGCATAATTTGATGTATATTTGCCATGTGTATCTTCCTGATAAGGTATTGGTTCAGACCTTTTCTCATTTTTATTCATTGCTTGTTTTCCTTGTGTTGATATTTTTAGAGATCCCTCCACATTTTTCATAGAAATACTTTAAAGCTAAATGTTATGCAAAATTTTGTTTGTGGCTTGTCCTTTACTCTTAACATTGTCTTCCACAGAAACGTTTTACATCTTTTAGAAAATTTATTAGTCATTGCCTTTTAAAATTTTCTAGGTGGTGCATCAAAAATCTCATTAGATATTCTGCTTTCACTGTTAAAATGACTTTCCCCTTCCTCAATGGCCTATATTTGCAATAATCTTATTTTTGTCCTCTATTCTGTCCCTTTGATTTTACTCCTACAAATATATTCTTTCCTTTTTAACGTTGTGCTGAGGATCAACCCAGGGATTGAGCATGGTAGACAAGAAGTCTGTAAATGAGGCACATTTCAGCCTTATTAGTATTTTTTCAGGATAGTGTTAACTAGTCTAAATCTTTAGGCTTTAAAAATATGCTTGGGAATCATTTTGCTAGTAGCTCACTATAATTCACTTTTTCTGAAATACAATTGTGTTTGTATTGAATCTATTTGTGTATTTTTTATTTATCTTCATGATGTTTTGTAGGATCTTTCATAGACTCTGTCACTTTATTAGAGTTGCTAAATTTGTGCCATGGAGTGGTCATAGCATTCCATAGCTATGCAATGAGTTTCTAAGAGTTCAGAGATGACAGCCACCATTTCATTTTTGAGACTGGTGTTTTACTTCTCTCACTTTTTTCTTGTTTTTCTGGCTGTCGGTTTATCAATTTTATTCATTATAACAGTGAAAAAATATTGGATCTAATTTTATCTATTGTTTTTCTGTCTTAAATTTCATTCATTTGGGCTCTTATTTTTATTTATTTTTTATTTTCTTCTACTTACTTTTGCTTTACATCACCCTTTTTTTCTCTAGTATTCCAAAGTGGATCATAATATTTTTGATTTTAGAGCTTTCTTGTTTTCTAATATATGAATGCAATTTTATAACTTTTCTTTTAAGCACACTTTTGATGCTACCTATCAATCTTGATAAGTTTTCATTCCATTTAAAATATTTTCAAATTTCATCTAATTTTTTATTCATGCACTATTTAGAAATATATTATTTAATGTCCTAATATGTGGATATTTTTCAACTAACTTTTTCTTTATGGATTTGTTGTTTAATTCTGCTACAGTTGAGAGCATATTTTGCATAACATCTATCCTCCTAAATTTGTAAAATGAATTTTATAGTAACAGTCTAGTTTTTCTCGGCAAATGCTTTCTATGAGCCTGAGAAGTGTGTACATTCTGCCACTGTTGGATGAAATAGTCTGTAAATGTCTAATGGCTGTCATTGATCAGCCATGCCATTCAGGTCTTTATTCTTATCGGATTTCTGACCTTTGGACTTCTCTTTTAACAACAACATAACGCTGAAATCTATGTAACTATTATACCACAATTGTAGTTTAATTTAACATGTTTAATGCTGTACTGTGAAGTGCACACAATCTAAGAAATTTTGTGTCTTCTTACATATTTATTCTTTAACATTAAATAATACTTTTCATACCCCCAATGAAGATTTTTCAGAAGTGTGCTTTGTGTGAAATTGACTTAGCTGCATTAGCATTTTTTTTTTTTTTTTTTTTTTTTAGAGTTGGCATGATTTATCTGTACTTTTTTTTGAGAGAGGGTCTCTTTGTAGTTCAGGCTGGCCCTGAGCTCAGCCCCAAACTCACATCACAGCAATCCTCCTGCCTCTGCCTCCCGAGTGCTGGGATTACAGGCGTGAGCCACCATACCTTGCACGGTGGTATGTGGTACTGACTGAACCCGGGTCCTTGCGCTTGCAAGACAGGTGCCAGAACCACTGAGCTAACTCTCCGGCCCAATTTACTTTCAACCCAAGTTTTTTACATTTCAGGTGAGATTTTGTAGACAGTATGTAGTTACAACTATTTTGCTTTTTAGCCCTCTGATGTTTCTACTTCCTTGGAGTATTTAGACCATTCATAATTAAATTGATTTGATATACTTGGATTGGAACCCATCACGTATTTCACAATTTTTCTTTGTTGCACTTACTCTTTTATTTTTGTTCCTCTTTTCTTGATTTTTCTGTTTAATTGCTATATAAAATTATATTTCTCTTCTGTTAGTATACTGATTATAATAATTTTCAATTATACATTGGTATACAGTGTTTTCGATTATAACAAAATAAAGTCTATTTCAAATAAACTGTACCACATTATTTGTGGTGCAGATTTTTTGCAGGACAGGATTCTCAGCCCCTCCCTTTAATTTCAGTTTAGGTTGTCATCGATTCCACTTATCTACATACTTTAGTTATGAATCACATGATTATAATAATTAATTTAAAAAGTTACCTCTTAGATTAAAAGTAACAAAAATGTCAAAATTGTATTTTACATTTATTTCTTTATATATTCTTTTTGAGAAACATTTGGGGAAGCTTAGTTTAATAATCATCTGTGTTTAGAAATTTATTTGTGAGAGATTTTAAAATTAAGTCCTTTCAAGATTCATATGTTGACTGATTTAGATTTATTCTTAATCTTTGTGTCTGTTTTGTATTTGGTCATTTAATTTGTAAATTAATTGGTCAAACACTATTAATACTATTTTATTAATGTTATAATATCCATATTAATAATGAAGTACACTCTTTTTTCCTAATATGGGTAATTTATACTCTTGTTTTCCAAATCATGCTTAGTAAAAGATTGATCTATTTTATTATTATTTCAGAAAGTTATTCTTTCCTTCTTGATATTCTCAGTTACACTTTTGTTTTGTATGTATTAATTTGTGTTCTTATTTTCTTGTAGTTTACTTGATGCCATTTTCCTAATTTATTTCCATAAACACTTACATCATGAAATCAAGCTATTCTTTTTCAGCGTAGGTCTGTACAGTAAAAGTTCCTTTCCGTCAGTTTTAGCTTCATACTAAAAG